>WOGP01000975.1:0-21013 GCA_015342065.1 Leptinotarsa undecemlineata | reverse complement strand
TGGAAATCGATTAAATACACGCCACTGCCTAGTAAACTAAATGGTATTTATCTTCTTATCGGCCGAAAGGTTTTTAAACTGCGGTGAAATTATTATTATTATTATTATTCAATGTACAACTTTAAGGTGAATTGAATGAAATAAAACTTTCATAATATTTCGTTAAAAGTTGATAGGAATCATACGTTAAAAGGTAAGACCTGGTTAATCCTTAGCTCACACAAGTTTCTCAACTTCTGAGAGTTGTCGTTCGTATTGGGGCAACAGCTGATTAACGGAAAAACAATTTTTTTTTTAAACAGTTATAGGTTTTTGACAAAACAGTAACTTAAATTGGCAAACCTTGATGAAATAGTAAGCCTTGACTCAAAACTCTCTTTGAAATATTTTTAATTTATTATCATTATTGTGTTATTCATATCAATCATCCCACCCCAGTCAGGTAGGGGTACCCGTGAAGGGCGGTACTGATGTCTGAGGACTTCATACAACCATTATCCCCTCAGTTATGAACCCATTTGTCCTTCTTCAACGAAAATCAACTAAAAGGGTAAGGGAGCTGGGCTCCAACCTGAATGAAACGAAGACGCTTGGTCGGTCATATCAATCATTGCTTTTCGAAGGTCATAATACATAATGATGGTGATTTAATTTTTTTTCAGCATGAGGTTTAATGAACAAAACAGATTTTTCAAAATTACATATGAGGTCTTTTAAAATTAGAAAACATAATACCCTTCACTTTTCTGATGTGAAATTAAGTTTTGTTAAATTTTCTGAAATTTTGGCAAATTGCAGTAGTAGATATTTGACATTCTAATCAAAAGTTGGACCCAGCTCGTTCTTATGATTAGATTTCAGTAATTGAATGGAACTGGCTATATGAAAAAAAAACAGTTTACTGTTAGATTTTCACTGTAAGATTTAAAAAATAATACAAAAAAATCACTAAGAACAATACAGGTCACCATCACAGACATTCACGAAAGCTACATATTCCAACCTGAATTTTGATGATTCTGAAACTAAAAAAGTGAAATACTGACAATATTAATGCATATGTAATGTTTAGAGATAGTAAAAAATTTTTTTTAATTTGAGTTGTATTTTTTCAGCCCCTTTTCAAAATATATTATAAAAAACTGGGAATATCCCAACTTCACCCTTATCTCAAAAGCTAATCAGCAGGTCGAATACTGCAATTTGATAAAGTTTCGAAAAATTTTATGAAATACCGTTTTCCATAAAATTGAGTCTTTAGCTGAATTATTGTATCTGAAACTCTTCTTTTTTCAGTTGTTTACTTAGTGGATGCAGAAAGTTACCACAATACTCGTTTACAAGTACCCTGCACATATCCCTATGAGAGAACTAATTAGAAGTTAGTGAAAAAGGTTTCATTAAAGTTACCCATTTGGTTGTTCCTCGACAGTTGCAGGGCTGTACCCAGGAAGCTTCCCTATCTTCCTCTTCTGTTGCAAAGCATACCCAACAGTATCTTGTTGATTCTTTATTCTGAACTGGAATGTCTTTACTTTGCTGAGACGTCTCTGGAATTTGTTGATCAATATCTGTGTCCATCCTGATGGGTTATAGTATCATAACAAGTGATTTCTAATGTACTGAATATGATTTGAAAAATTATGAAAAAATAAGTTGTGATAACATTCACATCATATTGGCAAAAATTTCAATAGGGTTTCTTTTTGTTAAAAGAAATACTTCTAACCTTTAAACCTGTCAAATCCAAACCCCAAAAAAAGCACAAAACACAAAACAAATTTGAATTTTAATTTTTTTATTGGGCAAGTTCTTAAAATCACCAATGAATCAACTAATGAGTCCGGTGTTTTCACCGGATTAATGTTGAGAACTCATCAATTCTTGCTAGATTGCTTGATTTTTCTGAAATTGCTCAATGCGGCTGAATGGAAGCAAAACCCAGAAATATAGAGAAATAATTTTCCCTTTTTTTGTTCTTATTTATTCGGCCGTTACTTGATGAAGATCCGTAGTGATTTCATAAACTACCCCTCACGATTTGATCTCCACAAACTTTATTTGAAAAATTCATCACATGTTTCGCCAACACAGTAGCTTCATCAACAGTGATTTGAATTACTGTGTTAGCGAAACATGTGATATATTTTCCTAATGAAGTTTGTGGAGATCAAATCGTGAGGTGTAGTTCATGGAAAAAAATAATTTTCCTGTCAACATATATCATATACCATTGTAAACTAGTGCACATTTCATTTCAGTCACAATTTTGAATCATGTCACTCTCTCTATTGTAATTGGCAACAGTCAGAGCAGCAGTGGTAATAGTGATAGTAGTAATATCTTCATCAGTTCGATGAACTGTTGGACACTATTTGCAAACGTAGTTTGGCTCCCAATTTATTCAATGGGTTGTGATTGTAAATAATTCCATTTGACAAAATATATTGATAAATATTCTATATGAGCATTTGAATGTATCTATTGTTAATTCATTCCACAGATATATTTCGAAGAAAAATATTTTCTTCAGAAAAGGACTATGGCCCCAAAATATTTAATTATATCGAGCCTAGTTTTTACCAATGATAACCGTTTTCAAATAAATGATAATAGCTCCCAATAACTTATTCATCAAGCCTAGGCAATTTTTTATTGTTAACACTAGTCTTATTGCGGTTTGAACCGTTCCGCCAAAAGTTATTTGCTCTGCTCTCTGCTCGATCATGCAACATTAATTAAAGACAGCGGCCAAGGTTTGGCGGACTTTGACAAAATTACAGAATTATCTATATTTCAGTGAGAAAATATTGAATGGCAACACTGATAACTGTGACCTCGAAACATGAATAGAATATGTTCCACATGACAAAATATGCCTGTCTCTCTTCAATTCAAGAGTAAATTCGACACATTGATTTATCGCATGCGACATTTCCATTCGTGGTTGGAGAATTTTACTCCTCTATTGTCCTGTCCAGAAAATTGCGAATGAATAGAATAACAATGTTAGTAACCAATGCCACTATCCTATCATCTTTTATTTGTGCTTGATTTTCTGTAGCTTTCGTAACTAGCAGGGAGCGACCACTGTATCTTAGCATAAAGCGAGACGACATTTCTCAGCACTACGAGATCAACTCTAACTGCCCAAAACGAACAGCACTCCGCCCACTGATATTAGACATTAGACACTCATCCACCACCGCACGCAGGCCGATTCTATGTTTTTGACATTGACATTTTCCATGGGTTTCGTGAACATAACCTAACATTTTACATGTGCCCACATTATCGTTTGTTTACAGTGTACATATTTATATATTATTAAATTCACAGTTCAGGTTGCTTCTTTTAAGTGAGTGAATATGGCCAAAATCAAGAATAAATCGAAATTTTCTGCAGATCGAATCCATAAGAAGAAAGAAAAGTTAGGTACAAAACCACAAATGAACCCTTTTGAAGTGCATGTAAATAAGGAAAAACTAAGAGTGATAGGAAAAAAAGCGAAAAATGATAGAGGTTTACCTGGTGTATCTAGAGGGAAATCCATCGAAAAAAGGAAATATACTCTCTTGAAGGAATATAAAGTTCAGAACAAGTCAAATAAATTTATGGATAAGCGCATTGGTGAAAAAAGCCATGAAATGACTTCAGAAGATAAGGCTATGGCTCGTTTCACTGCAGTAAGAATCAAAGCTCATAACAAAAAAAGTATATTCAATCTTGCAGAGGATGAAATTTTGACACATAAAGGACAAACTCTAAGTGAAATTGAAAAATTTGATGATCCAAGATCTGATGATGAAAGTTTGGATGAAGATTCTGGAAAATTGGAAAAAGATTTTGTAGGTGAGGCTCATTTTGGAGGAGGTATTCTTAAGAAAACTGGAGTTGAGGGAGCAAAGAGTCATAAAGAACTTATCGATCAGTTGATAGCAGAGTCAAAGAAGAGGAAAGCTGAAAAACAGAAAGCCAAAGAAGCCACTTTAGAATTAACGGAAAAGTTAGATGAAGATTGGAAAGATTTACTTCCTCTTGTCAATAAGAGCAGAAAAACAGGAGATGATGGAATACAAAAGTCCAAAGTTGATAATTATGATCGACTCATGGGAGAACTCAGATTTGAGGCTAGAGGTACAGTCTCGGATCGTCTCAAGACTGAAGATGAAGTAGCTAAAGAAGAGAAAGATCGACTAGAACAACTTGAAAAGGATAGACTGGCACGAATGCAAGGATTTGTTAATGAAAGTGATGTTAAAATTAACCACAGAAGCGCAGATGATCTGGATGATGATATTGTTTATGAAGAGGATCCTGATTATGTGCTTAGCTATAACACAGAAGGTCAGTCAAATTTTGAAGTGAACGCAAATATTAATGGTAAAACACTCAATGGAAATCAACTGTCAGAGGAAGAGGGTAGTTGTGATGAAAAATCTGAAGAAATTGAAAAAACTTCAGATGAAGAACTAGAAACAGACTCTGAAGATAATTTATCTGACTTGAAGGAAGATACCAGTGAAAGTGACGAAAGCGAAACAGAAGAAGCATTTGAAAAAGTTGAAGACAAACTAGTAGATGAAGTTTGTCAAGAAGTTGAGATAAAAAAATCCAATGAAGATATTGAAGCCCAGGAAAAAATCAAACGTGAACTAGCACAGAGAAAGGACATAATGGAGAAAGCTCGGAATGAGCTTCCTTACACATACAGTTTACCTGACTCTTACGAGAGTTTATTGAAATTATTTGAAAATCAACCAAGTACTCACCAGAGTGTCATTCTTGAAAGAATTATCAAATGTAATCATCCAAGTTTATCAGAAGGAAATAAGGATAACCTTGGATTACTTTTTGCATATTTACTTCAGTATTTGAATGATTTGTTCAGTGAAATTCAACAACTGAATTCTGTTAAGAATAGTTTTGAAATATTTCGCAGTTTAGTACCTCAAATATATGAGTTAGCTCAGTTGAATCCAGAAAATGCACATAATTCAGTAATGGAGGTTATTAAAGAAAAGCACCAAGAGTATAGAAAAAAACCAAAAACATATCCTGGATTGGAGGTTTTTGTATTTTTTAAGTTGGTTAGTATATTATTTTCAACATCAGACTTTCGGCACCAAGTTGTTACTCCCTGTTTCATTTTCATAGAACAGATACTCAACCATTGTAAGAACAGAAACAGAAGGGAAATCAGTTATGGAATATTTCTTACAACTATAGTTTTAGAGGTGAGTTGATTTTGTATTATTTTATAAACTGTTTTATGAATTAGTAACTGTTTCAGTATACTTCAATTTCCCGACGATATTTACCTGCTGTCATTAATTACTTAGCAGGGCTTCTGCATATGACAATTCCAAAAACTGGGGTGAAACTAATAAAGGTCATTCCTCCATTCAAACCAACATCAAGTATTCTTGTTTTATTGGAAAATTTCAGTTTAAAATATGATAAGACGCTCCTAATGGAGAGTACTGACCTAATTCAAGTTGATATAGACGAGGACTTCAAATTGAGAACCCTTTACAATGTTACTAAATTACTGGAAGAGTTTCATCATAATCTGAGTGAACTTCCTAGTGCTGTTGAAATTTTTCAACCTGTACTAAGATATTTGACGCTTATACCTACCACAAATTATCCAGAACAAGTGAAAAATTTTATGGAAAAATTGATAACGTCTTTGAAGCAGTCTAAAATTGAAAGGAAACTGGAATATATAGTTATGGAAGCTAAGAGACCAAAGGCTTTAAGATTATATGAACCCAAAATTGAAGAAGTGTAAGTTTATTTATTTATTTACTAAATAATACCTCAACCGCTGTGACATATCTTGCATAAATGTCTGTCGAATATAATTCAATGTGCATGTGGTATTAGCCAGGGAAGTTGTTGTTTTCCGGCAGGCATTATTCAGAACCTGCTATGTAGGTACGTGGCAGAGATGAATGTTTTGACATCCCATTTCGAAATATTTATTTTCTTATTCATTAATTTATTTACGACATTGTCTATTTTCACAAAATAATTAACAAATTCACTTGAATTTACTATATCTATCAGCTAGATGAAGGGAAAATAGCAAATATAAAATAAATCCATATTGTGTTTTTAAGTCTCAAAATTCTACCACCTATAGACTCATTCTAGCCATAGTTAGTATGATGAAAGGGTACCTTGAAGAATTCTGTATTTCTTGTTCTCTTTTGATTCACATTTAAAGTTATAAATTCAACATTGATTTTTTTGTGAATTAGTGTAAGATCTGAATCTAATCTTCTACGAGTCGGAGTATTCAAGTTAAGAATGTCCAATATCATTTTATATTTATATTTACCAATATGATACCCCAGTTTGTATGCAAAGTACCTTAAAAACTTGTTTTGAACACTTTGAAACATATCAATATCCACATTATATGAAGGGCACCAAATTGTGGAGTTGTATTCAATTATTGATCTAACAATCGAACAATATATGATTTTTAAGAAAGAGATATGATTCCTCTACAGATCTAAGGGTGAAACCCAATATTTTAGTGCTCTAGAAGTAATATTTGCAATATGGGGTTTTAATGGCATAATTGAATATTAAATGATTTATGAATAACTTTGAACATCTTCAAAAAGAAATTCGCCCTAGAGAATAGCATCATTCGAGTCATTTACAAATAGGCTGAAAAATAATAGTCCTGAATGAGATCCCTGCGGTACACCAGGTGGAACTGCGATAAGTTGAACTCCTCACTTTCCAATGGACACGCTTATGCAGAAAAATGAACAATTATCAAGGCTTGTTTCTTGAATATGATATATGAAAGATGGATAACATTTTTATTCATATCTGATCGAAATACAAGATAGATAATTTAACTTTGAAGTTTTCAGATGAATAATTTTCATCTGAATTGTTATGTAATTTTCAGCTAACAATTTATTTGAATATTCATGTTTTTTCCAGGTATGATGGCAAACGCTTCAAAGTACAATCAAAAGAAAAGGCTGAACGTAGCAAATTGTTGCATAAGCTCAAAAATGAGAGGAAAGGGGCAATAAGGGAGATCCGTAAAGATAAGGCATTCTTAGGGAGAGTAAAAATAAACCAACAGATCAGAAGGTATACTATAATCCTCCGTTATGTATTCAGATGATATTTTTCAAATTTTTTTCAGCGACAATGAGAGAAGAGAAAAGGTCAAACGTATTTATGCAGAGGCAGCCATGCAGCAGAGTGAATTGAATGAATTAGACAGAAAGAAGAAACGAAAGAAGTGATGTTATGAATAATATTGTTGATATGTACATAATTTTTAATAAAATACAAAAAATGGTATGTGAACATTTTTACATCATGTTGGAAACCTTGGCGTTAAAAAGCAAATGGGATACCATTCGGTAATGGAAGAATGCTCAATAATTTTTACATTTTCTTCGAAATAATTTGCAGGAGCTCCCAGCTCTCTACTTTTATTATAAATCGTCCTTTGCTTCCATCTACTCAAAAATTTTTGAGCCAAAAAAAGATGATTACCTATTTTTTCCCTGGAAATTTTATAAAGATGTTCCTTCTGAATCAAACCAGATTTCATTATCATCAATAATCCTTTTTTCATCGTTCTATTTTGGTAATGCTCATTTGCTTGTACAAGTTTCTGTCTAAACTTTTTTCTAGAATCTACAAATGTTACCCAAAGCCTAAAATGTTTTTTTGATAAGTTGCGAGTATCAAAAATACAAGCATTTTCATATTTCATTCGTTTCGAAACTTTATATTTGACAAATTCTTTCCAGAATTTCAAATATTTTTTCCAAAGATTGCGTTTGAAAAATGTTTCAGCATCATTGATTTTGGTTTTCTTCTTGAACTGATAATCTGTGTAATTTTTCCATTTCGTCAACACATAACTAACTTTATTTCTAATAATAATTTCACTCACTGTATTTATTATAACTTGTCTTTTTTGTTCTTTGTCTCGGCGATACTTAATGTACAAGGACCAATGTTTCATCGTCCTTTTTTTTAAATGTATTTCAAAATGAGTTCTTACTTCTTCGATTTTTTTAATTTTATTCTTCTTTCGCTCATGATATATTTTGAACTTTTCAAAATAACATTTTTCAATCTTCAAGTTTTGCCGCAATTCCATAATTATCAAATGAGTTTTGCTTTTATGGTTTCTGATTCTGTTTACCTTCAACTTTGAAATACAATTCCGTTTAAGTTGATAAAAATAGTGTGTTTTAGCCAATGTTATATTTTGTTTTTCTTGAATGCTTTTTCGTGTGTAGGATTTTATTTTGTTAAAAGATTCAAGCTTGAGTTTTTTTTCAAATATTTTTTCAGCTTTATCAATAATTTCTCTGCAAATCTTTTTCTTATTCCTATACCTCTGTAATTTATTAAATGCCTTAGAGATTAAAACCTTCTCATGATACTTTATAGCTTTCGAATATCTATATCTGTTCCTTCTTGAAGCTTTTGTGTAAATAATCCATCTGGACATAAAATTTTTCAGTATCTCTGGATTGTATTTTGATTTAAAAAAATTCATAGCCATATTCTTTTTCATTTTTTCATTCAACTGATATCTTGTGAACCATTTCCATTTACTGAGAACTTGAAGACACAAACGTCTGGAATAATTTGCAGAACTATGGATTGAAGCAATTTTGGCTTTTATTCTTGATGATTTTTGAAGTAGTAGAAAATGTTTCCATTTCTGTAAAGATTTGTAAGTTTGTGTCAAATTGTAGTGGATTTCTGCTCTAATTAAAAATTTCCACTCTTTTCTTTCTTTATACCAGAATAACTTCCATTTTATTAATGCACTGATTTTCAGTCTTCTTTGATAAAGTTCATTTGCTTGAGACGGTAGGATTTTAGAAACGGTTCTTCTATAGAAAAGATAACCATATTTTCGCTTTATGATTTTCTTGCGGATTATCTCTATTTTTCGTTTTTGTAAGTATTTTGGAATTTTATAACCTTTAGTCACCATTTTCTTGGAAAATATCAAGTTTGGACAATCGTGTCAGACAGCTGTCAGAAGATTTGAGATTTTTTGTTATAAATTGGGTACTTTCTTTTGAATGCCTCGAAATTTTCCTGATTTTCTTGGAATTCAATCAATTTCACCATAAAATAATTTATTTGAATCAGGTGAAAATCTCTCGAAACTAATAAAAATTAAAAATATTATTGGGTTATTAAACCGAATTTGTGATATTTAGCAGTGTTACGTTTTCCCAGTGGGTTTGTCAATAATTTATCACACTGTACAATTGAACTCAAAATTATTTCACTACTACACTGACAATACAGCACAAGCACTTCAACTGAAACTTCAGACTGATACATAAATGTCTGTCGCCTTATTAGATCACTTCCTACCGCACTTTCAACTAAACTTCCCCGATCTGCGTGTTGGTAATGTTTATATATTGCGATGGGTCTCTGGAAGCCGGTAGAAAAGTCTCTCAAAGCGACGCGATATTTAGAACGATCGCGAAATGCAAGTCGAGTTGAGCACGACCTTTGCCAAGCCACAGTTGATTGACGAAGACCAGCGACGGCCGGCGTTATTTTTTCAGGGGATGATTTACAACAGTAGTATATTTTTAATCACGTCTCAAAATCTGTTATCATCCACATCAGGAATGCTTGTAACATTGTCACAGAATATATTTACTAGTGCTGAATTGTAATCCATATTCTTTGATTGATTGATTGATAATGTGTTTATTGTTTAAGAATAAATTCTTGTTACAAACACAATGTTATAAATAAATATCAATATAAACATGAAGTATAAGTGTATAAAATATAAGTGATTAAAATAAAATATAAACTACATGTACATACATATGCAGTCAAAAGCTTTGGATAAGTCACAAAACACTGCTGCAGTGGCTTCCCCGCTGTTGATTTCATTATACACCAATTGAAATACTGTTGATATATCTTAACTTATACTCTTAAAATTCTGAAAGCCATACTGATGTATACTCAATATCCCATTACTGGTCAAAAATTCCATTATTCTTTTTTTTACCAGTTTTCAATTATTTTTGCTAAGGTTGGGATGAGCGATATAGGCCTAAAGTTTGCTGGATCTTCATTGTTGCTGCCTTTATGGAGAAGAATGACAACTGAGGTTTTGAGAATTGAAGGAAATAGTCCTTGCTCGAAGGAGTTGTTAATCAGTTCAACAATGTACCACTCCAGAATAGGGCCCCAGGGATAAAATCATTTCATGAGTTTACTGTTTCAACCGATTTGGGCGAAATGACTTTACTCTTGATAAAAAGACAACATCGATCCTTGGGGTACTCCTGCTTTCGCATTCTTTGTACTTCGGTTTTTACAAATTATTTATGTCCTGTAAAATGGATGGCAATATGTCCTGGCACAATCATGTCATCGCTGGAATTGCAAAGGCTGCTTCTTACCAAGAGCGGTGATATAAAACTCAATCAAACTAGTCAGAACGTAACAAAGCAACTGCGCTTATCTATAGTTACAATGTCTATATACATGTTAGCTTAGCAGTTCAGTAGACATATTAAAAAGATGCAAGATCAGCTTAAATTAGTTGAAATTGTAAAATCTATATATTTGTACAAGTAAAATAAAGTAACTATAATACCTAGAGTTGAAGAGATTCTTCAGTAGAATAAAATGCATTTTTTTGTAAGGTAGTCAAGTAAAGCACTTTGTAATTCAGTGAAACAACATATGCTTCCAAATAGCCGAAGTGCTCTATTGTAGCAAATGATACCCTGATAACTTGAGGATCCCTGACCAAGAGCCAGTCGAGAGTAGAGTAATCGCAGTTCATTACCATTCCGTGTGTGATTTTTATGTATCATGTCATTTTTAATGTAGCCTAATTCATGTTTCTTGATATTCATTGTTATGATGAAGACATACAGTGAAGGCAATGTTAAGAGTGCCATTTCAGTAAAAGTATTTCTAAAGGATTATCTGTGACGTAGACCTGCCATACATCTTATTATCCTTTTTTGCCATATGGGCGGAATTTCTCCAAAAGGCCAGCCTATAAGACATTACAGACTGTACGAGTCCAAAATACGTCAGTTTGAGTATCTGCAATGAAACAGTTCCCCGTAACCGTCTCGTTACAAAAAAGCTACTCATTTTTAAGGTGAGATTTTCTTACATGTACTTCCCAAGTCAGTTTTTGATCAAGTATTTAATATGACTGACCTGCTATATAGATTTATGATCGATTGTTATGAGGGGATGTAATCATATGAAGTATTTTTTTTGTTGGAAAAGCATGAAGACTGTTTTACTTGTATTAACTAGTAAAACATTATTTTTACACCAGTGTGTGAATTCTTCTGCAGTTTTGTTTGCGACTTCTATCGAGAGTGGAAGGTTATTTTTTTGCAATGTGAATAACTACTTTCTTAGAGCGCCTTAAGGATTTTCCTGGGGTGCTTGTTTTGTCCTAAAAAGCACCCCAGCTGAAGCTTCCTCAGCAGTATTCTATGGTTGACACAATCAAAAGCTTTTGAAAATTTACAGAACATTGCTGCAGTCACCTCACCACTATAATAATAGTAATAATAATCTTTATTTGAAATAGGAAAATCCATACATAGATATAGTTCCAATATTTTCTACATGTTTGTTACAAATTGGACTGATTTGAAATATATGACAAAAAATATGTTTAAAATATGTTTTTTCCGATAACCAGCTATCGCACTCCTACATACGACAACCCTCAGAAGTAGAAACTTGTGCGAGCTAAGGATTACCATGGTCTTACCATTTAACGTGTGATTGCCAACACGGATTGAGCGATCAAAGTGAAGATTGATCGTTCAGACTAGGGCTTGAACCACCGACCAACACGGCAGTCAATTCGAGTGAGTGAACGAAGCACCCACGCCAAACTGCTTGGCTATCGATCGACTGTATTTAAATTTGGTGGTGATTATCATCCCTTTTGTTTTCAATACATTCAGCTTTAGTTTATTCATTTTCAAATACTTGTTTACACTTGCTAGAGTATTATTCATTTTTTGTATAGCCATTTCGAGGTTCACATCGTTACATGCCAATAGAATATCTTTAGCAAAAAAGTTCATAAATTCACAATCAACAAAAAATGGCATATTTAAATATAGTATGACTAGAAGAGGACCCAAAACATTACCCTGGGGAATTCCAACATCATTGTCAATTTCACAAGAGAATATGTCTTTCCCTCTTACTCGTTGTTTTCTATCAGTCAAATAATTATATAACCAATTGTACACTGTGCCCTCTATTCTATATATATTCAATTTAGCTAGTAGTATAGACCTATCAATAGCCTCAAATGCTCTTTTGAGGTCAAGGAATATGGCCACAACAAACTTATTATTATCCAGTTCAGTTTTAAATTTACTTAGGCACTGATGACTTTCACACCAGTGCATTTGGCAAAATCCCGATTGGTTGTTTATTAAACTGTCGTTTTTTTCAACACATCTATTAGTTGATTATATATTGCTGTTTCTAGTACCTTCTCAAGTTACTGTATGCTTTATGCAGAAAATTAAATACAGTGTGATTATTTTGTTCATATTTAGATGATCCTTAAGCAATAAATTCTGACTTCGATATGAGAATTTCATTTTGAATTGATTGAGTGGCTCCTCTACGCTTTTGTACTTTCAGCTGGGTAAAAACTTATACTTTACACAGAGGTTCTCAAACGGTAGGTTACAGGATGTGTTCAAAGTGGTCGAGATATGGAGGAGAATGTAGATGTAGAAAATGGAAACAAATTATTATTATAATTAAAACAATTCAAGTGAGAAAAATTATTGTTTATTTTACTAGTTATTATTGTTTTTTATGGATAAAACTCTGCCATTAGTGTAATTTTTTAATTATTGTTTTAGAGGTAGAACTTGAGATGCGTCGCCAGGGTATTCAGCCTACAAATGGGGTCGCAGTGCCCAGTAGAAAACATTGCCATGCTTCTATGATAGAAGTTAAACACATTTGCCTTGCACATTGGCTGTGATCCTGCAGGTATAACTAGTTAGTTAAAGTTTATTGACTATTACGGATGATAGTATCTAATCACTCTTAAAATAAACTAGTACTAATTTTTAAAAGAATATTTTTTATTCACCAGGTTGCTACTCCAAACATGAATTGACTTAAAAAGCAATATTAATCAAAGTATTCAACTGTAGAATACCCATAAAGTCCTAAGAAAAAACTTGTTAAAAAACACTCAAACAACAAATCAGTCATCTTCGAAAACGGTCATTTGTCATGGTAATTTTCAAAGGACTCTTTTGATTTATTTTTGGGACAGAATTACTGCTAAAACCCGGCCTCTCTATCTTTCTTCTTTTTATTCCTGTATCTGAAGAAGTTTCACTTTCCGAGTCTGACTCTGATTCACTATCTTCACTGGAACTGCTGCTGTCAGACATTGATTCTGAACTTTCACTGTCACTGTCACTAGAAGTGCCACTGTCGGAGTTATGCTTAACTCTTGACCAAATGGTAGAAGCAACTGTTGGTTTTTTCTGTGTTTTAACAACAACGGCAACCTTACTTCTTGGTTTTTCACTGTACGTCTCATCCTCTGAATAATCTGACTTGGCCCTCTTATGTCGACTGCTCAAGCGATCACTATGCAATGTCCTTTCAGGTGTTCTCTTTCTGTGAACAGATCTTATCCTGTCTCGTGAATATCTTCTGGTAGGAGAAGCATATCTTTTCAATGGACTTCTCGTACGGTATTTTGGGGATCTTCGTCTCTCCGGAGATCTATGGGAAGACATTCTCTCCCTGTGTAAAACAGATCTGTTTCTACGATGGTCTAAAAGAGATCTTACATCAGATCTCACATTCTCTTTCCTGTCAAACGAATCGATGTCTTCTAAATTCCTTTCAACGGTGAATACCATTTGTTTCGACCTGTTTTTGAGTTTACTTCCAAGGTCTTCCTCTACTAAATCAATTACCTCTATCGGTTCAGCATAATTTGTTACAGATAAAATGTTTCGCAAGTCACTTTCTTGCCTGTCATCCCTTGATATTTTTTCAGTCTGTTTTTTTATTGTCTGCAAAAGCTTTTTTCTTCTCACTTTTTCTTCTTCTTCGTCTGCATACATTCTCATACGTGGAAATGCCACTTTTGCCTTCTTCTGACCACTCTCATCATTCTCAAGTACTTCTACATCATTTTCCGATTCTGAACCATCTTTTTTTTTTCCAAGCCTCACCAAAAGGCTGGGATTTTTTATTTCTACTTTTGGTTCATCAATATGATTTGGTTCACGTTCTCGAAATTTAGCATCTTTGTCCCAGTTTTTGGCTAATGAGCCCCATGGGTTTTTATCCTGATTGAAGTCTTTATTTCTTTCAAAAATCCCTCTTATTTCTTGTTTCTTTCTGTCAGATATAATATTTTTCGTGCTCAGCTTTTTATAATACTTATGGAAAGTCTCTACTTTGTACGGTTTTTTATCAGTTTTAAGAGAAAATCGCAATAGTAAACATTTAGCTTTATGATATTTCTCTCCTAACCTCCAGTAACCTGGTGGAATTGGAATTTTTATTTCACTTATATCGACTGCATTTTTCAAGTTTACTTTATTGGATATAAGAGGGTCATCTATTTTCAATTCGACTTTTCGATTTTTAAGAAGAATGCTCTGTCCAGTACCTTCCTGAGGTTCATCAACATCATCCATGAATTCTTTTGGAAATGTATCAACTGGTTCACGAGCTGGCATGCCTTGAACTGCTTTAGATACATAAAACAAAGCTCTTGCTGCTGTAATAGTTTCCGTCCAAGTGACATTGCAACTTTCTTCGTCAACCCATTCTATTCCTGATGGAGCATACTTAGCAAAATACTCCAAAATATCTTCAGCTATTAATCCATTCACTCCCAGCACATGGATTGTATCAAATCTTACATTGATGTCATTTTGACTAATAATACCCAAACTTTCGTAAAGTTCTTCTAAATCAGCATCTGTAAAATTATGTATTTCCTCAGGTTTCAGCGCAAACCTTTCAGCCCTCTTCTGTAATTTTTTTTGTTCTCCTTCCTCGAAAATATTTATTCCCGTTGTAAAAATACTCCTGGAAACAGATTGTACCTAAAAAAATTGTCAAAATCATCACAAAATTCTCTTGAAGGAAAATTTGAGGCACCATTGAATTTTTAATAATAATAAAATAACTCAATTCAAGTAAAACTTAACATTTTCAAGATACTTTTTCAAATCAGAAAAAGTATAGCATTGGATTGAAACCAGTGATTATCTAAATTCAATATCAATAATACTACCCTAGGGTAGGATAGTAGATGCAGGTGCATTAAAAATTACTACATATACTACAATCATTATTTTATAAAGTATGTCCCTTCTAGATATTGCTTTGAAAACATTGTAATCTTTGATTTGAGATACAAGTCTAGTGGTTAAATAGTTATCTCATCTATAAAGGACTTTCTTTTCAGCCTGAAGCCTATAATCAAAACTTCAGACCAAGCTGATAGTACATACATTTTTGGCATTATCAGGAACATCTTTCTTGGCGTTCAGAGATAAATCATCTTCAACTATTTCTCCTTCCTCATTTTCACTTCCATCTACGTCCATTTTTTCGTTATGAATTTCTATCCTAATATTGGGACGAACTTTCTCCATTTCGCCTTCAACTTCCATCTTGATTCAATTTTGAATATTACAAATAATTAATATTACTAATTATTTATCACATATTTATTTTTAATTCAATAATAGACACAGTCAGTGACACAGTGACGTTACTATATGTCTATGATACTATGATCACATATATATATATATATATACATCATTCATTTTTCTTTCTCCTCTTCTCTTGGCTCTGCTCCCTTTTGATGCAATTTGCCAGGCCGGCACATTTGGGGGCCTACGACTTCGTCTGATTTTTGAAGCAGAGTTGCCAACCGTAGCGCTACTGTAGCGAAATTTACTCGACGGTAGCGGATTTGAACATAATGTAGGGGAATTTTCTACAAATAATCAATATTGACAAAAATATGAAAGTAGACAGCAATCGAAGCTGACACTTGAATATTTGAATGCACAATCAATACGTTATTAGTAGCTGAGGCCATTACACGATGAAAGAGAAAATGAATATTTTTGGATATATTCATTCATATCATAAACCAAATAACCAATATCTTGAAACTTAAAGTCTCAGGTGTCTGGAGTATTATGAATTATATGGAACAACTTACTGAGGAAATCGAAGATAGTTCATCTGATTGTAGCTTGAGCGAAAGAGCTACCGCAGTTGAAATTAACGAGAATGGACATGTTCAAAAAAATACAAAAAACCTTAAAAACAAACTTTTTCTCAACATTGATTGTCTGACTTTAATTTGAAAGGAGCTCAGTATGACTATACGTACACAAATTGATAATTATTTTTACTTCTCAAAATCATGATTTCAAGCTAAGATATATTTGGTCGAGAAGACAGCTTTCAAAAATTAACTACTGTAAATTTGAAATGCGTTGCGCGGTTGAAAATTAGCATAATCCTGATTCCTGGTATTAGTGACAGTTCAGTTTTGTGGTATCTGAAATATAGGACATTCTCGGTTGGCGGTTGACGTATTTGTTAAATAATTGTGTTTTCTAGTTCGAGTACAGTTGGCAACACACATTGAACTTGATATTTTGGACCAATATTCACGCAAGTGAATAAACCTTGAAGACCATCAATTCATATTCGAGTGACTCCAAACAACTTTCCCAGATAATATTTCTATATTTGAAAATTTCAGGGTAGTTCACCTTTACATCTACAGCTGATTTCAGTTTGTCATTGTTTGATAGTAGTTTTTTTCCAAATTTGGTGTATGTTATTTAGGTTTAAGTAGTTTAAGGTCGAGTGTATTTTCAGTTTTTTCGAGAAGTCGGTAGCTATTTTCTCAAAAATCAATACATATGATTTTCAAATATTCAATACAACAAAATATAGAAAAAAATCTACTGTAACCAACAAAAAATCCTCTAGCATTTCGCATCGGAGCACGAATATCAAACTAATTTAATATAGTCTCACTGAACAAATTCACTTTCTCCTCAATATTATCACTATGGAATATTTCTGAGAAATCTGTGTAGAGCAAGTGATTTTAGAATAAATTTGGATCAAAATATCTGAAATCATGATAAAAATAGTCTGTTCAGCAAATAAATGGAATATTGATTAATTTCCAGTAGCATTCGATGATTAGTTTGGACACTTCTTGAGGTAAAAAGTTTTGTAAGTGACATAAAGAATATTATTTTCATAAACTTTGTTATGAAGATAATAACTGAATATAAATACAGTCAATATAGTGGATAGTTTTTGATGCTTCGGTCCTAATAAAAACGAACTGATTCGTGAATCAACAGAAATTCCAAATATATCTTGTTTTGTTGTCGTTACCGCTGTGCCCAACTGAAAATTCGTAGAAACAGGGATGTGCCGGAAAGCGTTCCTCAAACGAATAAAACTTCCCGTCCCGATTCAAGAACGTTGATTTGAGTTTATTCGCCGCGAGCTTTACTAGCGACAAAATGAATGCGGATGGGTTGCCGTAGAATTTGTGAACTCGCCTTTTTTATACCACAGAATATTTGTTTACTATTCTGTGACTATACTCTAGTTTTTTAACCCTCTAACCTAGAACTGAAAGTTATTTATTTACTTACTCATGTCTGTTAGTAAACAATATTTTAGAAAACATTCCTTCCTTAATTCAATTTTAGAGCTTATATTATGGCTGGAAAATTGGAAATACAATGGTCTTCGGTGAAAAACAAATTCATTACTTGGGGAGCAGAGATAAGTTTATATGAAATTCAGCCTATTTCAAAAGACAATAGTTTTGCAGGTGAAATAATATAAAAATCTATTCAAAATATGTTTAGACTGATTGGATTATAGTTTTGCAATATCTTGTTTGTCGCCTTTTTGTGAGCAGGAGCACAATTGTTTCGTCCACTCATGTCTGATAACAAGTGAAATTTCAAGAGTTTCCTTTTTTGGTAATATTGCTGAAACAAGTTTTTCTTCAACAATAAACTAATGACTAGTATTGATGACATTAGTATATTGATGAGAATACCCTGATAGTTTTTGTTATTTGATGGAATCGGCTGATACTTGAAGAAAATCAATAACATTTCATATTCACAAAACAAATTAAACAAAATTATATTCAGGTAGACTTCAGTTGTACAATTATTCTTACTTCCAATCCATACATGCAAGATATGTTGAGGCATTCTCTCCAAGCCCCCTATGTTGTAATGTCCAGAAATAACAAATCCAATTGAAAATGTACAATAATCAATGGTTTAGTTTTGTGGTTTGTAATACTCCTCTTAAATATTTATAGTCATACGTTGGATGAAAAATTGATCAGAATTCATTTGCAGACAATTCCAAACTTCCATGTTACAATATTTCGGACACTTATTGTGCTCAACTTTTAACTACCAATACCAATTACCACTATGTGAGGAGTATAGACATCTACCCAAAGTGTGAGGTAGATTTGCTACTGGCTATTGGACTTGCTAATGGCAGAGTCTCGTTGACAACATTTGGACCTTCCGAACATGATCTTCATGGTTTTCCAGGAAAAGAATTGGGTGAGTATTGTATGAAATCAAGTTAGAAACGGTGTTCTGAATTTAATTATTCAGTATATTTGGTTTTACCTGCCTTTCCGAAGAGGTAGGCAGTGTATTGACATTGATACATGATATTGAAACTGACAAAACTTTTTGAACAAACTAATATTTGATTATATAATTCATGAAATTTGTAATTGTGCAGTTCCCAGGCATAGTCGATATTGTAATGCAGTTTTGTTCAATCCTGTTGAATGTAACATATTAGCTGCTGGCTTGGAAAAATACAAAACTGATAATTCTATCCTCATCTGGGACATCAATAAACTAAACTCGCCCAGTGATGGCAACAACAGTAGTCGGATGGCAGTAAATACCATGGCTTCAGCTGTGGAATTACTGAAACCTGTTGTGGAACTTGCTCCATCTGAGGTGACCTATAGCTTGGCTTGGATTTATGGTTCTAGTAGAGTTTTAGCTTCTGGAATGAATGGAAAAAATGTCAAGATTTATGACTTGAGAGGTGAGTAAAACAGTTGACTGTTCATATGTTCATAATTTTTATCAACCCAATACAGTTATCAAAATAACATAACATATTCAAAAAACACACTTGAACGTGAAATTTCCACTTGAAAGTTCATAAAACCGAAATACGTGTTTCGCTAGTCCAAAAAAGTCTTTATTTCATGAAGGTTTGAATGATAAATGTTTTCCAAATGAAAAAAAAAAACTCATCAACTATATAAAATCTCACCCTGCTGCCATTAAAAATATAATAGATGGAATTAAGAAAAATAGAGGGGACTTTAAAAATGCAATCAAGGCAAGTGAAATTAGGTTATTGCTGACAGTTGAAAACCTCAAAACTAGAATTGACGACTTGGGAAAAAAAATTTCCCCTTGAAAAATAAGATTGAGTTTCTTGAGAAAAACAGCAAAGAAAACAACATTGTCATTTATGGAATGGATGTAGAAGAGAACATTTCAGTAGAAAATGTTGTTCAAGAACTAAATAACCATCTTGAGATTGATATTACTTACAAGGATATAAATAAGATATATCATTTGATTTAAGTGAGAAATATCCTGTTAAAGTAGAATTCATTTCCTACTCAAGGAAAAAGAATGTACTACGAAACGCTAAAAAGTTGAAAGGTTCTGGTATTTCCATCGTACACGATCTAACAAAAAAGGAACAAGAAGAATACAGAATTTTGAGAAGACACCTTACAGAAGCAAGGAGGAGAGAAGAAAGGAATTTCTACATCAGAAGAAATAATTTGGTGTTAAATGGCAATGAGTTTACAGTTGAGTTACTAAGAATCGAAGAAGACGAAGTTGTACCGAAGACAAATAGTACTCCTGCCATACTGACGCAGAAACTGCTTCTACAGCCGGAAAGTCCAAAAGAACAACCACAAACCTCATTCGTGCTTTCGAGGAAAAACGAATCCAAGATAAACCAAGAAAAATTAGAAAAAATTATGAAACTTGGTTTTAACTCGTCTTCATTACATATTGGAAAAAAATCAAAGTAATAGCAATCAAATATTAAAAAAATAATCAGAAACTACGTTCTTAACTTGAATCGAGATCTGGTTCGCTCTCTAATTGATTGACTTTCTGAATTTTCTGTTATTATTAAATTTTTATATGGATCAATATAGTTTGTCAATTATAATAATTCACAAATTGTTTCTTTACTGTTTTTGTTTATTGTTAACTTTATCGTACTTGTGATGTGTTGCTTGGAACCTTTGGTGCGGTAATTAATATTACTGGAGTTTTTTCCCAACACCAAATCGTTATTTTCAACACCTCAACATGTGTTTCTATCACCAAGTGATCATCTTCAAAGGGAAGATTAAACAGTTTAATCTTCCTCTTGAAGATGATCACTTGGTGATCAAAACATGTGTCGAGGTGTTAAAAATAATGATTTGATGTTAAGAAAAAACTCCAGTAATATTCAACTTTATCGTAGTCATATCTAAAATAAGTGTCAAAATGTTGAAATTCAATATAAAAATTAACAAAGTGAGACCAATTCAAACCATTGTATTTTGTAATTATAAAAAAATTTGTAAATTTAATTGTGGAAATATAAAACAACTGTTTTAGTGGGAATTCCATGTTTATTAACATCTCAATGAAATTCAATTGTAGTGTTGGTTATGCAGTAACATTTTTTTGATAAATAAACTTATTATTATCACCGTACTGTGCGCTGGTCAGGCCCTATCCCCCGAAGCCCCGATACATTCGGGAGGGCGCGCCAGCATTACCAACCAATGACCACTCCCCACACCGTGGGGTAA
>WOGP01000974.1:0-21026 GCA_015342065.1 Leptinotarsa undecemlineata | reverse complement strand
GAATATTGTTCTGGTATAGAGCTTGTAGTGCCTCTTAAGTTATTAACAATAGCCCAGTTTTCTTTCACTTTGTTTTTGGCATTATCTATTTTCTCATTGTAATATAATTCCTTTGCACACGTGATGTCCTGTTTGCAGATTTTTAAAACGGATATAAAACTGTTAATTACTCAGGAAAGGCTGATACTATTTACAAAAACGGAAAAGTATTGGAAAGAGAATTAAAAACTTATAAAAAAAGTTGAAATCGCCCTCTCGGCGACGAATGATGCAACACAATTGTATTTCCTATAGAAAATTATTGGAAATGGTATATTTCTATGTTATTTCTTTTTCCACTTTTGACTTCGATTTCTTTTTTCGTTCAAAGGTTAGCAAGGAAGAGAGACTATTCTACCAACAAAACAAAATCGAAAATAGGTACGAAACAAACAGAGGCCTCCATTTTTTCTGAGGTCGGTGCAACAATTGAGAAAAGTGCCCGATGATTTTTATGGCATCGATTTCAAAAAATTATAGGTCCCTAATTTGTTGGCAGCATTTTTTTGTAGTCGAGTCAAATACAAATAGCTTGATTTTTAATCTTTTTCTAATTATTGTTTCTTGTATTTTTCCATTATTTATCTTTATTATTTTATCTTTATTTATTTTTCATTTGCATTCTTATTATTTCTCCAACATTGAAATTGGAGGTTACAATAACTTCAGGTTAAAATAATTTGTTTCCTCCACAAATAAGCGACTTGATATTTTCGAATTTCGTACTCAATTATTATTTATTTCTTCTCATTTTTTGAAGATAGTCCTTGTTATCAAATGACGGTTTTGGCATTTCTGTATCATTTATATTCGATTAATTTTTTTCATATATATTTAAATTTTTACAGACAAAAAAAACATCAAGAAACATTGTCAACCACGTTCAAGCATACTGGTTAACGTTTTTGCTTCAGTTTTTGATTTCACTTCCTTTTAAAAATATTTTTGTCGCTATGATATGTAATTCTCAAATTCAGAATTGGAAATATTTTTTCGAATGATGATAATATTGACGAGATTATAGATAGGTACATTTGTTTGAGAATTTTTATGTTTCAAATGATGGTATCGGTCGATACTGTGAGATTTTCACTAAATATTTCGCAATACAATGGTTTCTTCGGGCGTGTCTTCACTCGGGCGTGTTTGCAATACATTATTTATCCTTTGACTTAATTAGTCAATCTGTCCTTTAGTACAGGAGTGTTTCCCGAAAAATTGAAGACCGGAAAAGTTTTACCTGTCCACAAACAATCGGATCCATATCTTCTGGAGAACTATAGGCCTATCACTGTTCCATCTAGTTTCTCAAAAGTATTTGAATATGCGTACCTACATAGTTTACTACATTTCATTGAGAGACATAACATTATCTCCCCGATTCAACATGGTTTTTGATCAAATATGTACACTACTACTGCTGTGACAGCTTTTAACTCAAAATTCTTGGAGTACATCGAGGCTGGTGAATGCCCTGCTGGAATAATTTGAAATCTCGGTAGGGCATTCGTCTGCGTCGACCACACGATATTAATGAATAAAATATATTCATATGGAATGAGAGGAAATGCCCTTGACTGGATAGAGTCTTTCACCAGAAATAGGAGTCAATTTGTTTCGGAGAATCATATATCTGAAAATAGTCATTATAAATGTTTTTCAAATACTCAAGTTTTGACCACTGGAGCACCTCAAGGATCAGTGTTGGGACCGCTATTATTTATATTATACTGTAATGATGTTGGGACTGCGGTTGCTGAGAATACGTGCGTTATTTATGCATATGGACACATCACTTCTAATTTCGGATGAAGATGACACAATTTTGAAAGAAAATTGTAACACGGTTTTGAATCATTTGGTTTCATGGTGTGCCGTCAACTCATTTCATTTCAACTGTCGAAAAACTTTATTAGTACAGTTTCATCACAGGCAAAAATCTGTTCAAATCAATGAGAATGAAAACACACTTTCTTTAATTTTTTTGACTCGCGCTAGATATTTGTCTGAACTGAAAGAGTCATTGTAATAAACTGATATTGAAACTGAGTTCTGTTTCGTATCCGATACGGAATTTTAAACCGATATTAACCACTGAACAATTAGTAAATTATTACTATCTGTTTAAAATCTGTTTTTCCGTTAATCAGCTAATATGTTAATATGCATATATAGAATCTAGAAGCAGATATGGCATTTGTCTTTGGGGAAGCTCTTCATTGGCTTCAAATGTATTTATTGCCCAAAAAAAGACTATACGAATTTTAGCATGCGTTATTCAGAGATTTATACAAACATTTGAAAATTTTACCTTTTCTGGATATTTTCATTTTTGAAATGTGTGTATTCATTCACATCAATAGGTCGAATTATGATCGCATTTCATCTTACCATAATGTAAATACAAGAAAATGCAATGATTTTTAAATAAATCCTGTCTAATATAGTATAACCACTAACTCACCTTCTTACTTTAGGCTAAAACTTTATAACAAAATGCTCGACTTATTGAAAACTACTGATAGAATTCAGGTTTTCAAAGTGATTTGATTTGATATGTCAGACACGCCCAAACAGAAAATATAAAAGAATAAAAAATATTTCATTAATGGAGTTGTTCTTGCAATTATACGTACGTAAAATATTCGATTTTTGACCTAATGATGATTCAAATGATCAACAAAACTTCAAATTAATTTTGAAGTTTTTTGTATTATTAATTTATATGATTTCGCCTTAAAGGTGTTTTTGTTCATTATTAAATATGTTTATCTATTGTAAATAATCTTATGTACTTTTCGAGTAGTTTTTCAGAAAATATTTTCTACTATTTTAACATCTTAAATATTCAACGGAAGTCATTTTTTGTGGAAGAAAATCAGTTTTTAACGACCTTTTTTGGGTATTTGTTACCTTCCACAATCTGAAAATTATAATGGAGAACTTTACTACTTGGCTACCCATCTTGAAGAGAAATTTGTATAGTGGCGAAATGGCAACAGACTGATATCGGAGAGTACCTTGTATTTCATCGAATGTTTCAGTTGTCAATCAACAACATTGACATAATTTCATATTTCATATTTGACATCTGTCGAAGAAGTAAAGAAATAAACAATCAAAAAGGAATAACTGCGAATATTTATAATTTTTTGTCCATTTCTGAAGACGGAGGAAGATTTTGGCCTCCGAAACGTAAAAGATAACTATTATTTCTTAACAATTTTTTTGATAGGCAAAATTGTTCAATACGACAAGTTACTGATAAATAGAAGATTTTTCTTTGTGAAAAATACTTTGATTTTCACGCAGTAACTCATCGGGGTAAACTAAAAAGTTTGACCTTCTACACTTGTATAAAGTTCTCCATTATAATTTTTATATTTTTCAGATTGTGGAAGGTAAGAAATACCCAAAAAAAGTCTATAAAAAAGTAGTGATAAAGTCACAACATCTTCATCACTTCTGTATTTATGCTAAAGTTGAACTGAAACCGAAAATGGAACTGACTTATATTACATATTACAATCTACGAGTACTTTGCGAAGCACCCTCATATATAGGCAAACGTACCAAATATCTTATCGTCATTGAATCCGTTACCTTTCCCAAGTGAAAACAAATAGACCTAGACCTACTTTATGTTTATTTCTCTAACACTAATTAAACACTTGAAAAGTTAAAATATTCAATGTGGTACTAATAATTTCGTTTTTACTCCTTCATCTAGACAGCAATTCGAACCCGGTACGAACTTTTATTGTCGTCCGTATTTATAATTTTGGGTGTTTTTTCGTAACTTAGTAGTAATCATATGTAATTTATTATAAACACTGAATATCAGTAGTTCGTATATGTTTCATCATAATTTTTAATGTTTTATTTATTTACAATAACTGTATAATTAAAATGGCAGCACATGATTCTGTTACGAAGGGTTCGAACCTACCGTTCGAAGTAAATCGTATGTATACCTTAGAAGTTTAGGCATTTTCTGTTTCACAGTGTTCTATAAAAAGCTATAGTATCACATCACAAAGTTGAACTAAAATTTGGTATTCATTTCAGGGGCATGATCAATGTAAATATGAGAAACGATTTGAAATTCTAACTGTATACTAAACATTAACAAAATAAAAATGATTTGAATGTACATTAAAAATAAAGTTATATTTTTGGGAATTCTCGTATCTGACAATTACATTGGTGAAATGTGAAACTACTATGAAAAATAATAATAGATTTCGATGTTCATACAAGAAGCCCTGTCCATTATTTCTTACTTTTTCAAGAAATTCTGAATCACACCATTTTAAGTTAGCCTCTACGATGAAACTAGTGTAAAGTCGTGTTACAATTTTGTAAACTATGAATTTTGAATACATAATAGAAAAAATAATTTTGGAAAAATGTGTACTACAGTAAGAAAATAAAAAATATAATGGAAATATAAGAGACGAATGGAGTCAATTATAGAAGGAATGTAAAAGTAGGGAAACTTGAATGTCAACATGATACAGGAGCATGTTGTAATAATACTGGATTTAAAATAATTCTTGTCACAAATGAAAAAGAATTGTCTGATCTGGAAATATTTTCTACAAAACTCATCTGTTCTGGACGTTCTGGAGCAACGTCGAAACGTGGCTTCACCTTCGAAGCTTTGAAATCAATTGCCTGTGTTGATAAAATAATTGAAAATATTCCTTTTCATTAGTTGCCAACGATCATTTCGAAAAAGTTCAAATTTTGAATTTTAATATTTATATTTCTACTTCATGTGCAATTTTCATAAAAACACGTAAATCTAGATACGTTTTTTCTATCATTAACTTAAAAGTTTTATATGTATATCTCTATCTATCCTTAAATAGGTAACTTGATTTTCTAAAACAATCATCTGAAATTCGTGTCTAAGAAAAATTTTACCCCCGCTGTTTTCCAAACATTTCCTCAATTCAAATTAATCCTAAAGACTTCATTTAATCTCCTCACATTTCTTACAACACATATATTGTTATACTTGGTTGGTACTGATTTCCAATTTCTATCTGTAGTAGTCGTCTTAAAAATATTTTTGAATCTGATATTTCTGTCTTATGCACGTGGTTTCTGATCTCAGAAATGCCTTTTGACCGTATTCCATTTCATCAAAAATTATCCATTTTTAAAGTGTTATTGAGTTGTTATAAAATTGTATTCATGTTGTTTCCTATGGTTCTATATCATTATATTATTTATATATCTGAGTGGTATTACTATTCTTTAGTTTTATGTAGGTAGATAATTATCGAATAAGTATGGATAAATTTGTTCCATGAGTATTCTGTGGTCTTATTCCTGTCTGGATTGTAACAACTAATGATATTCTTTGTTATCAAACCTACTATGTCTGGAGGATGGAAATAAATTTGCATGCAATTGTCCCGGGTTACTTGTAATACTAGCGAGAGATGAATTAAATATCAATACCAAAAAATACTCTTTGCACTAAAACATTTGTATGAAAAATATTTATGGACTCTATAAATGATGTTTTAGTAAACAGTAACGGCAGTAAATGATCCAAAAGTGTTAATACAAACTTTGTAAGAAAAAATAATAGAGAAACTGAAATAAACACTTTTACGATATGCCCATTTGAAAAAATTATGATTTAAAATTGAACAAGAGCATCTGCTGAAGTGGTTAGCCAATTGACCAAAACTAGTATTCGATAAAAATTACGGATCATAATTTTTTTTTAAATATATGATCAATGTCTTGAAGTTCAAAAGACATAGCGACGAATTCATAAGATGGTCGAATTCACGCTCCTTAATTCAAAAAAAAAATCTTGACGTTATATTCTGAATCAGAAACATGCACTTTTGCAAACGCAAGAACTGAAATATTCTTCTCGACGTGCGTTCCACCAACAAAGCTGATGTTTCAGGAGATGAAGTTCATTTAATCATACATGTCCTTCAAGTAGAAGATAAAATAACGAAAGAGTTGGTTATGATGAACGTGAAAATACTTTTCAGCAAGTGAAGAAAAGAGAATTGTGAATTTCTATATTTTTTACCACTTTTATTTATAACTTAACATTACTGAAGGTTCGTCCTATAAGGACATAAAAAGTTTCAATTCTATTTTCTTCTTTATGACTTTCTACCACGTAGTAACGGCTACATCCATCAATTTATATTCAGCATATAATATGTTGCAATAGTTTTGACATATATTGATTCCACCTAACCTATTTTCATCACTCGTGATACTAGTAGATAGGGAGTAGAAGCAGTTTTGAGCGATAGAATTGATGAAGTAGATGAACTAATGCTATTTGTTTCTAGCACCTTGTCTAACACAGGGAAAAGTGAAAGCAGAAATGTGTTCCTGTCTCATTAGTTGGTCATCAGTACGGTATAGCCAAGTGCAAGTTTGAGCAACACTTGGCTAAACTTGGTTTAGGTCAGGTCATCTCGGGTTAGAGATATCACTAAAGTCACCACAAGGTAGCTTTAGCTACCACGTGACATCCGAGCCTAGTATATGATAAAGATGATAACTTAGCGAGTGGATTTTATATAATCGAAAGCACGGACTAGACCCGGATGTCACTCAAGTAGCAAAAATTGCTTCGTGATGACTCTAGCCCGAGTTGATCTGACCGAAACCACAGAGTGTGGCTGGTTTCTGTTGATGACACCGTGTATTTGTGTTATTTTTGCAACCAAGTATTGCCTAACCTCTCACTTGGCTATATCGTACTGGACAGCTAATGAGCCAGAAACACGTGTCAACAGGTGTCTGCGGTTCACATATTTTCTGAGGGCTTCGTCCATGAATTTTCCCTGTTTTCAATTATATCAAATCCACTCGCTAAATTATCATATTGATGGATATTGTGTGAAATGGTGTATTTCAATGGAAAAAACTATGGGATATATTCCAACAATCTTCGTGGTATTAGCCAGGGGAATAGTTTTACTCTGATAGGTGTCAGACCATCAACTTACAGTGTAGGTGATTTGAGACTGGTCTGAACGAATTGTTCTTGTATATCATTTAATTTACAGCCAGTCTCCAAGTACGCCCACTCATTTTGTAAAGTTTGTGAGCTATTAGAATAGCACTCAGAAAGGTGGGCAAACCGCACACATAGTCCTTGTTATTTAGCCTTCGTAGGTACGGTACAGACAAGTGTTGTCTAGTACTTCTACACTTGTTCTAATAATATATGATATAATGAAAGATATAATCAGTTCCAAACATTTTTTATGAAACTCAAAAAGATATAACAATAACTTACACGTCTGGATGTATGTTCAATTAACTCTTCTTCTGTTGATTTCACCTCTCATTCCAATAAAATACCTGAGTTTCATTTAACTCCTGCTCTAAACTTAATTGTTAACTTTTGTTAATTTATGGCCCTTTTGCGCTTCCATATAAATTCATCATACCGTTTGTCAGTTTTTCGTCTTATACCTGATAAAGCTGAAAAATAATACCTATGACTATTCATTCATAACTCACTTTAAATATGACAGAAAGACCAATACATGATTCTCATTAAATGACGAAATGTCTTTTTGTATCTGATTGGCCGATTCTTATATTATTTTCTTCAATTCGATTCGATTCGAATTATATTTCTGAAAAAGTGCAGTGAAACATGTGTTGTAGTTTTGTCAACTGTTTGTGAAAATATCATTTCAAATTGTTATACAAATACACAATCGCAAATGTATGAGTTCCTGAAAATGACTGAGTTTATTTATAAACCAAAAACTTTTCAGCGAAAAATGTATTGAGAATTGAGGATTAAAACTGAATTTAAATCCACAAATGTGCCAAAAAATCAAACAAAGGACTCCAGTACAAATACAGAAATACCGGATTTCACGGTGAAGGGAAATTAAGCCTCTTGTAAGGAAACCAAAACGTGATTCTTTCTTCAGATTTGATAGTTTCATTTTATTACCCCATTTGAAACAATGCTAGTCAAGTGGAGTCATCAAAAGGGTCGCAAAGTACTTATAGAGCTTTTACTGGCAATCTCAAGGCCTATCACCCCCTATGAGAGTCGAGGTCATAACCTGAATATAAGAGTGAGAAATATGCTACTTGAAATATTGTATCACCTACGATCTAGTCAATTATCAAGTGGTCAAAACGAATGTTAGAATTATTACATTACAAACAAATATTCATTTAAAATCAAGTGTATCCCATATTGATTGACAATAAAAACAAGAGAACTGTGTGGAAATTTAATGAGTTTAATAATTTTCTAAAAATTAAGTTCATCGGTGAGTACTTTTGAAAAGTGTTTATACTTAAATAAAAATCAAATTGAAAATTCGGTTAATAGTCCAAGTAAAGTATATCACATGGAACAAGAAGGCGGAAATTTATTGAAAAATGATTTGTATCAATTCAACCTTTTCGAATCCTTCACCAATATTAAATTGCAAACGTGGCTTATTGAAAGTACAACCCGTAAAAAGTATTTTTGAACACAATGGGGTATTGTGGATATTGCCCGTGTCCAAGATGAAATTCACTGTAAGGATATTGGTAAAATATAGAACAACGGTGAAACAGAAAAAGAGTGGAGTTGGGCAGAAGACATGAACACACTTTTTACACTTTAGGAAACTATGAAAAATGGGGAATTGTAATTACATCACTATTTTTCGATAAAAACATTTCGTTGCTCAGATATTTCGGAAATCCAAAATTCAAAAATATCTGATGTTTTATTAATATTTTGGGCCTTTTTGGTTATTTCAGTTGACTTTTGATGTTTCATTCAAAAATCTATCATCAATAACTTCATCTTATTTTTTCTGCATAAGGCTTTAGAAGTTTGGAAAAGATACTTTGCTAGTCCTAGAAAAGCATAAAGAAAAATTCAAAGAACTGAAAACAAATACAAAAGTGAAGACATAATTTGTAAATTAAAACTTTTTTTTCATCTTCTCTCAGTATATTCCTCGATAGGTGATTTCGAAAAAAGGGGAATAATAAAAACAATATTATTTTTCCACTATTACCTATAATACCATTTCAAATGGTTCACAACATGAACCAATATTACAATATATCAGATGTGCAAACTAAAAAATTGTTATAAAAATTATTATACGTTTGATTATTTACGATGGTGAATTTTTTTTTATATACGTAGCAAACAAGTGTTAACACTACCAGTAGTGAAAGTTCCGTACTACTGCATTAACTTGAAGTAATAGCAGGGTCGGATTTGGAAGTTTGGAGGCCCTGGAGCAACCAAAGCGTGTCGCCCCTAATTTTTTTGCAATAAAAAAATAGTCGTTCAAAACTGATGACTCTAACATATATATATATGAGAAAAAGGAAACTCGATGGGCCCCTAGAATATTTTTTATAGATGTTGAATTTTCATCTTCCCTCTAAGAAAACTAAAAAATTTCGAAAAGGGGAAGCGAGCAAAAATTGACGCGTTCAATAGATATTGTCGTTCAAAAGTTTTCATTCAAGATCGTCAAATAATTTTTGAAATGTTGAGCTCGATGGATGGTCTGCAGGGTCAACCGTTTTTGTTTTTTACTTATTTTATTTCTCTTCAACTCATGGGTACAAATTACATATTGAAAAAAATATTACCATTGAAATGCTCTCTGAAATATCGATAACAATATCATGTTTGTACAAGCATTCATAGTAAAAATACAAGTCTCCACGGAGCCACTTGAAGCCGCACTTATAGACACATTGGTTATAGTACCAGCTGTCGTGTGTAGATGGATAAAAGCCATCCTAGAAAGAAGTATGATATACACCACTCTAGGAGAGGCTACCATACAGGTAAGAGCAAAGAAGGGATGCCCACAAGAAGACGTACTATCGCCATTGCTATGGGTAACCCTAGTAGACGATCTCCTCAAAAAGCTATCTGAAGAAGGCATATATTGCTTGAGATATGCTGACGATCTGGTGATAGTCACAAAAGGAAAAATTGCAGACGTCATCTCGGAGCGCATGCAAAGAACCTTGACATCGTCGGCAGGTAGTGCGAGTATTAGAACCTCTCAGTGAATGCCCAAAAAACTACTGCCGTCGTGTTCACGAGAAAAAGAGTTGTGAGAGGACTAAAACCACCAATACTCAATGAAGTGGAGATCCATTTCGCCACGAAAGTCAAATACTTAGATGTGACTTTCGATCACAGGCTCACGTGAAACCTCCACATCCAAAAAATAGTATATAAGGCCAAGATGGTTCTGGGAATCTGCAGAAGAATGTGGGGGAAAAATTGGGGGCTGAATCCAAAAATGACACTCTGATTTTTACCAAGGGTAGTGAGACCCATGATAATTAGGTGTATTGACTTGGTGGACAAGAACAAGACAATCGGGTACGGCGGGTTGGCTGTCTTTCACTGCCTGAACCTACTTCTACGTAGCCCTGCTGGTTACGGGAATGGCAGATTCACTTGTGGTTCTGTTATTCTCTAACTGAATGGCATCCTCCTCTACAGAGGATATGGATGTCGAATCTACAGAGCAGATGGATGTCGAGTTTACGACTCCAACGGACCTACCTGTAAATTTAGTTCAGGAGCGAGAGCTGCGGCGTACGCAGAATCTGTCTCAGGTGGAGGAACTAACCCCCCATGAGAAGGTTAGCAAACGTTTGCGCATCTTCATACCAAGTAGGGAGAACTGGCAAAACGGCCTACCGTCAAAAGCGGAATAAACTTGATAGTGATGGGTATATTAACGGGGCATAGCCGACTCAGGAAAGACAAGAGCAATATGGGTCTAAAAGAAGAAACCCAATGCAGGTTCTGTCAAGAAGAGGAAGAATCCGCCCTGCATGTGATATGTGAATTCAAAGCGATAGCAAGGCTGAGACACGCAAGATGCGGGGAAGAGAAACCAAAAGCTGCCAGTTCTATGAAGGGGTCAGTGTCAAGACTATGGAGTCTCATCAAAGATATCAAGCTAGACAATGAGCTATAACAACCAAGGACCATCACAATCGATCTGAAAAGGTCGCAGTGAATTAGGCCATGCGCTATCTCACCGACAATCTAATCTAAAGTTCCCTATCGTTCCCCAAATCCGAGTATCGATATTCAGTATTCATGACTTCAAAATTATATCTGATTCATATGGTACCAAAAAACGTTCATCTTATTTCACTTCAGAAAGTTTGAAGAATGATACTTTCTATTTTTCATCAGTTGAAATGATTTACTTAAAAAATTACACCGAAAATACAGTTTTACAATATTTTACCAAATATTTTCGAAAATATTAGAAAATTTCCATTTTTCAAGTAGGATCCTAATAGGCACTGAATATGGTGTATAGGATTTTACGACCGGTGTCTCTGGCCGGTGTTTCTGGGTTTATTGGCCGTGATACGTATGGGTTTTTATACTTGACGTTTCGTCTGCTACTGCTGCAGACATTTCAAAGGCGATGCAGCAACGGTCGAGGTGATCTATATACCTTGCTGCCTTGCTAGGGCACTCGACGCGCTAGCAGACAAAATATTAAATATAGAATCCCGCAGACTACGGCTCATCAACCCGGAAAAATCGGAAAATTTGTGTCTTTTTTTTCGTTCATTTTTATTGTTTTCGAAATTCCTATAGTGATTTTTTTATCTTGGAGATTGTGTATACCGAACGGTTTAGAAGTTTTACGAAAAATAACATGACGCAACTCTGAATAGGCACTATCATTTAATAGGCATGTGCATATCGATAATGTTGTAACCTCCTCCTGTCGTTTGTACGGATTAATTGCACGTAACAGTACTGATTTCAAAGAAACTTAAGACCTTAAGACCTTAAAAACTTTATTCTATGCTTTCATAAGATCAAAGTTAGAATACGCGTCAGTTTTGTGGAGCCGCGTTTATCAATATCACATTGATAGAATAATTCAAGGACGATGTATAAAACTGATAAGCCTAAAAACCGATAGCATTTATCTTCCAATAGGAACAACCCACTCTGAATTGCTACAAAAGCATAACTTTTGCAGTCTCGAAAAAAGGCGTGAATATTATAATGTTGTACTAACCTATAAAATCATCAAAAGCATAGTTGACTGCCCAACATTACTGGAAAAGTTTAATATTTGCATTCCTAGAATCTGTTTCAGACACCCGAGTACTTTCTATATAAAAACATCTCGCACAAATGTTCTGGAGAATTCTCCGATCCATACCATGTGTAAAGTGACAAATTCTGTTAGCGATAATTTAAATATATTTAGTTGCAAATTGTCAAAATATGAAATTCCACTTCCTAAAATAATTGTTTTATCACCTATAATAAATATAAAATGTGTAGTCTTCATAGTCACTTGTTTGAATTGTTTGTAGTGTTTGTAGATATATTTATTATAATATGTTATTTCCTGCTCTGTAATTGGGCTATGTCCTGTAGAGTATTGTATTACAAATAAATAAATAAACCCCCAAGATAACCGACTAGGTCCAGAATATGAATAACACATAAGGTATTTTGAAATTTTGGAGTTCAGATATATCTGAGCAACGAACTGTTTTATCAAAAAATACTAATGTAATCACAATTCCCCATTTAGCATGGAATATTTCCCAAAGTATACAAAATTTCTTCGGCCCAACTCCACTCTTTTTCTGTTTCACCATTGTTTTATATTTTACAAATATACTTTCAGTGAGTATCCTCATCTTGGACACAGAAACACATCATTCTATAGTCAATATGGCGATCTCCTAAAACTGTTTCAAATATAGGTATTTCTTCAAAAGGGACATTGTTCAGTTCACAATACAATTTACCAAATACGAGTATGTCATATGGCATCATGAGATATGGCATTTGAGATTTTTTATTATCATTTTGGATTTGGACTGACATAAATACAAAAAAGTTCATTTATGAAATGAATCATTCGACCTGAAGCGAATTGAATAAAGTTTCTGTAGATTGATAAATCCCAGATACACATTTGTTCACAACCAAAATATTTTTTCAACTTAGTAAGTAAACTCATCAACAAACCTTATAAATACACCAGAGCTAATACCTGAAGAAAAATAAACAAATGCAAACCACAAAGGCAAGCGTAATTTATCACCAAGCGTCATCCAGTGAATTAGGGTGACTATACAAAGTTTGATTAGTCCAACCTAGTAACTGAGATTGTCTTGTTTCCTTCACTGTAGTTTTCGAGGATTACTGGTGGGAACAAAAATTATATTTTATTCAAAAGTAATCATATTACGGTCCCGTTTCAGTAAATGAAACAGATATTTTTTTGTTTCTTAATTATGAAAATATGCGGTAGATTTTTTTAGACACGAGTTAATATACGAATACTGGTTGTTTAAAAAATTTTTTCCCTTTTGATGAAATGTGTTTTCATAGCTTCATATCTCAATAAATATTCATTCTACGATTTCGTGGTATAGACTGGTATATACTATATATTGATCCTGTTCTTTTTTTCCAAAATTTCATTCTTGTCTCTCTTCAGCTTATTGATATATGATGTTGTTTTCTCTTCGAATTAAAATTGAAAAAGTATATAACCATCAGGCATTTGGCGATGATAGTGTTGATAACGCATCTATTCGACGTTGGCTTGCGAAACTTCGTTCCGGAGATTTGAGCCTCGAAGATGAGTCCCGAAATGGTCGACCAGGACGACTATTTGAAAACCATGATGGAGACCCATCTCAAATGTTGCGTGAAATGGAGACTACCATCTTTTTAAGCACTAGAATTTTTCAAGCACATATCGCAAATCGAATAACGATAGTGGACTAATACCTAATAGCATACTATATAGCTTGTTGAAATAATATTTTATTATTAGATTTACCTGACTGTAAGATAAGGCAATATTTCAAAATTTATTTTAAGACTAGTAGATAAGGCAATATGTAAAACTAATTTAAGACAATTGAGACGTAGGTACCTAGCAGAGGTATCTAGGGTATAGATAAGAACAATATTATATGTCATTTAGTTGAATCTCCCAATTGACAATGATCACTTGGTGATTGAAAACGCGTCGAGGTGTTAAAAATAACGGTTTGGTATTGGTATTTCATTCGGGTAATATTCATTACTACACCAAAGGTTCCAAATAATGCATCACAAGAAGAAGATTTCACAAAAATTGGATTTAAAACTAACGAGCATTTGTAGAGCGTAATAGTATCTTCATCTAATTCTGAAGAAGAAACACTTCAGTAAGTTGAAAAATGGCTCTTTACATGCTGAAGAGTAAATGAAATTTGTGAAAAAATAATGAGAATGCCTTGTGGATTTACTTTTCTTTTAGAATCTTGTTTTCATTTAATTGCTCATTTCATAAAATACAAATACAAATGAAATAAATGAAATGAAAATTCATTTAAATTGTTATAGTCGAAGTAACTGATATAGTAATCTTAAAGGTGTCAGCGAAGTCAAAGGCCAAAAAACCAATACAAAGGAATTATGCCGCAACGATTTAGTCCACGTGGACTGGAGAATTGGCGGTTCGTATTGGATAATTTTCACTAACTGAGTTTTATGATTGGCTGAAGAGTCATAAAATTAAATTTGAAGTCATGTTACGGTGACCAACAGACTGTAGCGATGAGTACCGCCGTTGTGTGTGTTATTAAAGAAAAACTGCTGGAAGGTAGGGGGCACTATATCTTTCACTTGAACTATACCAGATGATTAAAAAATTAATTGAAAGTAAAGGAAAATATTCATGAAAATATTTTTGGTTAGGTATATTATGAGTGGTTCATTAAGTGGTGATGAAGTAAAAACATGTTTTCTAATTCAGATATATTTTAAAAACTTCAGGGACAGCAAATGTTTCATTCATGATTTTTTTTTAAATGTAGATAAAATAATTTAGATAAAGATAAAGTTTAGATATAGATAAAATAATGAGTTTACACTAATCGAGAAACAAACCAACAACAAAAATTAATTGGCGCTCCGGGGCGACTTCATTGATTCCAGTGGCACATTTGCTTTTTCAGCTGCAGGAAAACGCGAAAAAACGTGCAACACCACATCATCTGAAGATCTTGATCTGCCAATGTCCTCTCTTTCATAAAACAAAATGTATGGTGTCTCCAGAGGCTTTAATAAATTCGAGACATCGCCAGAATACTTAGTGATACGACTATCGTCAAACATAAACCAGTCCATTTTGTCTTTGATCAATGTGTAATAATGCCAAGATTCAGCGCCAGAACCACGGACAACAATGACTGCTTGAAGATCATAATAGTGGTCTGTTAGGTTGAAGTAAAGTGAAGGATGTTATTATTATATTGACTGTTGGCTCAACTATACTTGTTTTCTCATAATAGTCAGTTAGTTTGGTGCATATTTGGCAATACAGTCGATCATCACCCGTTTTCAGATGATTAAACAATAAGCTTTGCACGGACTGGTTAGTCATATTAGAAAATGCTAGTTGAAGTTCCAGAAAATCACCTCTCGAACATTTACTACAAAGTAAACAAGTTGGAATTTTTCCTGCAAAAGATCTGCAAACACAAGACGAGATAGACTGTACGGAATCATGCAGTCCAGAGCGGTCAAGGGTATTAATTCTGCTATTTGTTTGCTCACGAAAAGTATTCAACAAGAACCCCAAGAATTCGAAACAATCCTTGTTGTTCTAACGAGTATCTAGTGGACTTCAATGAATCCAGAAAATCGGATGATAAACTAACTATCATCCTCGGTAATAATTTTTGTAGAACGCATGACATATCCAATATTATATTATATTTTAAAATACAAAAAGTAATAATTCTTGTCTAGAAAACGATAAAAACAATGAATATATTATCTGATTCCAATGCTTCCAGTAATTCTGAAATGAAGCTGCAACAAATGATACCTTCACTAAAATAGTATATTTTTGACTGAAAGGGTGTTTCAAAAACTTATATACCTCTTCGAAATGAGTGCCTTACGATATCTCCTATCACTTTAATAATAAATCAATACCGTATCGACTCAGGATATATGTTCGGGGATGTTCCATCCCCGAACATCCTACTTTTGATATAATTGAAAGTGATATGTCAATTTTATTATTTTGAATAGAATAGCTACAAAGAAAAACTCTTCCGAACTGTCAGTACATGCAGCTCTATGGAAAATACAACGAATTATGATCAAAATATTTCAAATCGATCATATCTCTGTGTGAACAATACCTTCAGTTATGGAAAAATTATAAAGAGTTTTTGAAATGATTAATTAGATTTCATTCATTACTAAATATCTGAGAACTATTATCTACAAGTTATTAGTGTTCCCAATAGCTTTCTTGAGATTGCTATCACGATATTATTTTTGCAAAAAAGTTTACGTATAACACGCCTGCAAAAAGTACAATATCATCCTTTTATAATATGAACAAATCGTTCGCTCGTACTGAAACAACACAATAGCAGTTATTTTCTAATCATGATTAGATTTTATAATCAAGAATACATCGATGTTATTAAGATGATAATAATTTTCTATCTTTGACTCCAAATGCTCTCATCACTTTGATAAACTAACTTATATCCTCTGAATTTATACAGCTACCCCGAGTCAAGACACCCAATTTTTTGAGATATCCATGCCAAAATTATTCAATTTCTTCTTCTAATTTCCTGATAAATTGTTACTAGTGTCAAACACTAATCGCTAAATTTAGAGGTAACTCGTCAACATGTTCAGTAATTTACTTGCAACTTGTTTTATTCGCAACTACTAAGAAATATATCAGAAGTTGGCTACTCGTCTCAAAAATGTTCTGCAGTCCATACATGTGCACGGTCAGTTCTTCACTACCTCGATTTTGCTATATTGCTAAAGTAATACATCTGCTTCTAGAATATCTAACACTTATTCGTATTCAGTGTTTTTCAGATATTTATATCCTTTCATCAAAATTCCTATGGTGGTCACCAAACAATTTTTCCATTACCATTACACCATCGTGAGTGCAGAGTGCAACGGACTGTTAGTTGACCCTGGAAGTCTGGAAATGACCTCTGACTATATATCTCCAACTGCCAACTACCTTATAAATTACTGTTCCCGAGTAGAAAGGACTGGATCCCCCGGGAAAAGGAAATATTGAGGGTAGATAGTTGTTGGTTTACAGATGGATCAAAAACCCCTTCCTGTTCTGATGCAGATGATTTTAGTACCAGGACAGAGATATCAACCTGCCCATGAACCTATGCGACTAGATGTCAAACTGAAATTTTCGCCATAGGATTGTATGCGGAGAAATTGGAAAAATGCAACGTCTTACACAAGTTAATGAAAATATTCTCGGACAGTCAAGCGGCGTTGAAAGCTTTTTGCTCCTACCAAGCAACGTCTAAATTGGTAGCAAATTGCCAAAAATGACTGTCCTCGATAGGCCAGGAATCCGTTCTGGATTCCTAGCTATAATTACCTGGAAGGCAATGAGGCTGTTGACTTCTTGCAATGGAGGGTACTGCAAGCAGCGTCATCGAACCAGAACCTGTCATTGGCATCGCTTCAGGTTTTGTCAAACAATGATTGAACACCTGGATAGCAAGAAGATTTATGGACTTCTGGCAAAATCCTCCAGGATTGGCTCACTGCAAGGCGTTTATTCACCTGTTGAAGCTTGATACCAAACAGTTGTTGAGCTACAGTAACGATGAACTACGATGTCTAACAGGTCTTCTTTCAGTTCACTCATTTTGAATCATCATATGCAAAGACTAGGACTATCGGAAGACAGTGTGTGTCGCCTCTGTTTGGAAAATGATGAAACAATAGTGCACAAACTTTGTGCCTGCCCCGCTGAACAAAAAATCAGGTTTTGAGAGTTAGGCAGCACCGTACTCTGACCTGGAAGACCACTCACCATAAAAACTAATCGGCTTCTCAAGAAGCTGGGTTTATTTGGTCGAGTGTGAATAGGTTTGAGCCACAACAAAACCTTTGCTGGTTGCGGTGGAGGGTCGAATAGACTCACTCACTTCAGACCTAACCTACCTACCTACCGAGTACCTAACGAGTACCATTAACCCATGTAGAGTGACTAGAGCATTAGTTAGTCAAAATGGAAGTTGAAGTAGTACAGTCCATTTCCAGCTGAAAATAGACTTTTCGTATTGGCCCTGAGTTAAACTTTGATGTCTTCAGGATCGCTCTTTAGATTCGACAACCAACCACTCAAATGATTCCAATGCAATCACCGTAAAAAACTTTTGTTTCACCTAAAAACTCTGGAGGTTTATGTACATTGCAATAGTGAGATCAATTACGAAGCTATGGCTCTATATGAGAATTAATATATTAACTGTCCGTGACAGTTTCACATCCCGCGTGGACGTGAAAGTTATGCTGTATTGCCGGTCTGTTAATCATGAAATAATTGTTTCACAAATTATAAACATAGACGACTGAACATTTCTTCTTTCGAAAATGTTTGGTCTTATTTTTCAAATTGACAAAGCTTTCTTATTTAGAAACCGATTGAAGTTCACCAAATACAGTCTGGCGCGAAAATCGCAGACACGTCCATGAATTTTCCGTATTTTCATGTATATATAAATAAAAAAAGAAGGTGAATTACCGGAAATAACACTCAAAAATGGGGCAATACTGCGAACACGTGTTTTTGGCTATGGCCTCGTCAGTCCGGTGCAGCCATGGGCAACACTTGGCTTCACCATGCTGATTCATTTATGTCAAATACACTCCTTAATATGTTCCAGTTTTTATATCCCGGACCCGGATGTTACGCGGGTAGCTACAGGTGCCTACGTGGTCATATTAGTTGCTGCCTATGAATGATAGCCCTCCTAACTGAAACCACTAATGTGCGATTGGCTCCTGTTGGTGACTCCGTGCATATGTACAGTTTTCGGCAAACAAGTGTTACCCATTCTTACAGCGTTTTTTTAAGGTATGATGTGGGATCCCCAGTCGTTGGTTGGTATTCTGGAGAGTCGAGTAATTTCGCCATTTTGTCGATGAAGCCGAGTACTACAGTAGTAGTAACACCATCTCCAGTTGCCGCTGGAGGCTGGAGATAGTTGATATTGCTAGATATTTCAATAGGATATTTTCGAAAGTATAACAATGTCTAAACCCAACTAGATAAATCTGAAATATTAGACAGAGGAAAATTATCTATCTAAATTGGATACGCTAAACGTTATGAATTGAGAGGAACTCCTGTTAGGTTAGAACTGAAAGAACTCCTGAACATCAACAATCGCCACTGAAGTGGCGATGAATGATTTTATGAGTCATGGTGTAATATTTCCCCAGGGGTAGTGTATCTGTTCTAAAATCTGTTTTTTCCGTTAATCAGCTATCGCCCACATACGAACGACAACTCTCAGAAGTTGAGAAACTTGTGCTAGCTGAGGAATAACGAGGTCACTTACCTTTTAACGTGTGATTCTTAACACGTGTCTTGTGTATAACCGTACACAAGACAATTTTCACTTTTGTCCTTGAATATTAGAATAGTGAATTATTTTCACGGTATATCCACTTGAAAACCGAGATTTCTGAAAAAGGTTTTACTAATTTGTAATTGTTCCACCAGTAATATATCGTATAAAGTATATGGGTAGATTCTGCAAAAAATGTGTCAATAACTTATTCGCATTCATCAGTCAACCAACTCAACCAATAAAGTAAATTCCTTGGTGAATGCGTATTACACTTAATTGAATAAAAGATTTTGCTATATCTCTGTAATAATTCGATTTTGAAATAATTAAATTTCTACTAAAAAACATCATATTCTCAATTTCAGTAATAGTGCATCTGAAGTTGATTAGATAGCCCTCTACATGCATGATTAAATTAATTACTTTTCTCGTCATTCTTATTATTCTTTCCTGTAATTTCATAAAACAACTAACAATAGTTACTGAAATAAAAACAAATGAATATAAACAAAACTGCAGAAATAGATACACTTCTCGAAGAAAATGAAATAAATCCTGGTACTTGACAACACCACACCAAAATCACTCGTTTCGAATTTGTATTTCAGGTGTTTTGAGAATACCCCACAAGTAGACATTTAATTTAAAAACGTCAAGAGATAGTTTGTGTATCTAAGTGACTCCCAATCATTTATAACACTAGAGCGTGTTCTTTTATGTAAACAAGTTTAGAATCTATAAGTAAGAAGATTTATGTAAGTGGGTTTATCTGAACAGCTTTGGGATTACAAAACGATTAAATTGGGTCCGTTCTTGCGGTCCCCCTTCAATGGAATTTTCGTGTTCACTTACAGATTTGATACTGCATCAAACAAGTGTCCGAAAAAGAGCTGGAGAGTATGTGGACGGACAGTTATTACGAGTAGTATCGAACTATTATCGGATCGACTTTTGAATCTCCTATTCGACCGTGACATACATAGGCAATTATTTCCTCGAATGAATGTTCCGACGGGTGATAGGTCTTTAACTGGTATCCGGTTTTTATGATTGCGCTTTCGTTGATCCTGAAAATGCGTTTTTGGATGAAATGATGAGGTGATGGTTCATTACGAAAATGGTTGTTATATTTCAGTATTAGTTAGTATATTTAATTATTTACGCAGTTCTAGTTAATACTAGCGATCCGTTACGGCAGATCATTTTTTCTGTCGCATGAGTTTTTACCTAATAATAATGATAAATGTTGGGGAACAATTTAAGCCTCGCAAAGCTTGCCATTACACATCAGCCGAATGGGAGGATCTTCAAGACCATTCAAGAAATTTAGCCTACTAGATATTTGTTTCAGATCAGAAGATCCATCAACTTGTGCTTCTAATGTCACGGAAATTATTCTATCATTCATGGATCCATATATTCCTTCGTTGTGGAATTGGCGCGGTGGTAGTGCGCCCGACTCACGATCAGAAGATCGTGGGTTCGATTCCTACCTCGACCAGATATTTTTCTCGAGAGAATTTATCTGG
>WOGP01000973.1:0-21030 GCA_015342065.1 Leptinotarsa undecemlineata | reverse complement strand
TTGATCCATAAGGAGCGCCAACGAAACCTCTACAAATTTCATTGAGTATTCCCTATGGCTAGGTTCAATAGTTTTTCTTAAAAAAGCATTTTTTTCGGAAAATGGTCGTTCTTCTATTTCTACGTCCATTTGACCACTGATAAGAATATACAAAAGATATCTTGTTTCAATGTGGTACTTTATAGCGTGTCCAAACAAATATTTTTTTAGGAAATGAATGTATGTACCTATCACATTTTTCCAAGTGGAAAATAATATTTTTCATTGGATGCAGAATTTCTCCCATAAATCGTGCAATATCAAATCAAACAAGAATAATTGAAAAAACATTATGAATATTATTAATTTTGTTTTCATGTTATGGTGTATATTCATAAATTCAGGGCTTACGTTCTAGGCATTTACATTTTTCAACTGACAAACTACAAAACTAAAACAGGAAGAGATTAATGGTTGATAATGAAACTTTCATAAAATATGTTTGACACGTCTTCCATTTTCTTATAAGCAGAGCTGAAGTCTATGTTTGAAAGACGAGCAAGATATCTAATGTAATGGTGTCAAAAGAATTCGTTATTCTAAGTCGCATATTTTCGGAAGGAGCTGGTGGCTCAGTGCCTCGACGTAAACCACATTTTTCATGTATCCCCATAAGAAAAAATCCAGTTTTGTTAAATATGGTGATCTAGCGGGCCATCGTACAGGCCCATTCCGTCCTATACATTAATTGGGAAATACTTCATTCAGATGATCTCTCACTTCTGCCGAGCAAGTGCACATTTTAACGTCTTGTTTGTTCTTTTATACGGTTAGATCACCTAAGTGGATTTGTGATGCTTCATTAATTAGGGCTTGGGCAGGTATTTGTCCTCCCCTTTCATCCGGATGTCTCATTGAATTTGCCTGTACTTCGGTTACAACAGGTAATATTCTTCGTAACCCAAGAACAGAAAAATTTAATGAGACATCCAGATGAAAGAAGATGACTGATACCTGCCCAAATCCTAATTAATGAAGCATAAACACAAACACCAAACAAGAAGATAAAACATGGACATGAAGATGATAACACAGTCTGCTATCAAAGCGCTCGCATATAATAATTGAGTTATCAAAAATTCAAATCCTTTTTGTAAACAAGTATTAATATAAAAAACATTGAAAATAAAAGAAAACCAGTTGCATCAATCGAAATAATTTTTTTATATTATGTATGAAATATGAAATTGTATTGATTGTGCTCTCTTAATCTACTCGTTTTATCAGAACTCATCATCTATCCATCTCAGTTTTGATATAAAATGCCAATATTTTACCTGTTTTACCGGATTTGATCATTCATCTTATGAGTTTTGTCTCACCTACTGTTATAGAAAAGACATTGTAAAATAGTTCAATGTATCAGTAACTGATGAAGCTACTGTGTAGCGAAACACGTTTTGAATAAAATGTATTGTAAAAATTTCATAATTGTTGTCATGGATAGTATTTCAAAATAGGTGATATGATAGAAAATCCCCTATAGATTTTTTATTTTGGAAATGAAATTTATGATCTCTCATTGTACTGAATTCTTATTCTTCTTAGTAAGACAGGTTTGAGAACAGTTGTTCAAGTTCGTTGACGCACCTTCTATAATAGGCTCGATAATAGAAGCTTAATTTTGGACTGTCTCAGAATTCGTTTGACGTAAATTTGATGTGATGATGTGGATTATACCAAGGGAATAGTTAAGAATAACTGTGGATTCAAATTCAAATTGTTTGTGTTTTGCATCTTCCAGAATTATTTTGGTAGTATGGAGATGATTCGCTGAACAAATGAAAAAATAATAATCTTATGAATGACTGAAAGAGTTACTTTAAATATTCTGAAGGTATCTGTAGTTTTCATTGAATACTCATTCATAGCTCAACCTCAATTTTGAGAACAACGTATTCATATCGGAAAGAAATATCGTTCAAACTTTCATGGATCATAAAAAAAATTGTCAACTATGAGTTCAATTGGTTTTGAGTGTTTTCCGGAACGTTTCAAACATTCACATTTCTTATAAACTTCTTCCTGAATCCAGTAAAATATAAACCACCCGTAAATACCAAACAACGATCCAATAAAATGTGTAGGTTTTAATCAATCTTGTGATCAGTCGCCCTGTAGAGGAATCCCAAGTGCGTCTCTTTGAGCATCAGGTGTAACAAAGTTTTAAATACTTAAAACAAATCTAAGATTACTGAACCGTTATAGTTCGTACTGAATATCATCCTACAACAAAACTAATGCTGTTCAATAAATCCATATTCCCCAACGTCCAATTTTATTGAACGGCAAATTGTTGGTTATTCCGACAGTATATCACGCAGGAAATGAAATTCCTACTTGTATTAGTCACATCAACAAGCAGGCGGATTGAATAAGTGTTGAATAATCTTGAATTTCTGTTCAATTTGTGGGTGGGTTATTATCACTAATAATTTATTTTTATCGTTCGAGCCGGTTTTAAAAATTTATTAGCATAAAATTGAAAGTTTTCATCGAATAATTGAACCAAAAATGTGGTTCATCTCAGAATGATGCTACTAACTTCAGATGTTGGCATTTTTGATGTAGAAAAGTACAGGCATTGAATCCTGTCTGCGTTTCTACCACAAGTTGCAAATGTTACCTTTCGACATTGATTTTAGGTGGTTCTTGTTGAAACATATGCGATATCTGAGAAAAGAGAAATGGATGAAAAATAAAAATGAGAGGTTCTGAATATTCGAATTACTCAATTGAAAAACAGATTTATATATTATATTTATATTGAAGCTGGTTCGTAAAGAAATAAACTCTTGTGGATTGGAATAGAAATGGAATGAAAATATATTGCAAATAATAATATTTCTCTTCTCCTTTCTATCCATACTAGTAACAAAGTTTTTATTTTTTTTTCAATGAAGTTTTTTACTCCTTAGAGAATTTCAGCTTCGGAATATCTGATGTTATTCTGCTATCCATGATTTGCTGTTTTCTCTTCCACAAAACGCAACAAAATAAAACAAAATAAAACTCATTCTAAGTTTTGGCCATAGAAATACAGCAACGATTAAATATATAAAGAATAATATACTATGCAACCATTAACGGTAAAAAGCTCTTGTTAATTAGATTTTTTCTGTCGAAGCCTCTGTAGATAATAACATTATCCTGAGTTGGGTTGAAGGGCACGACAGGAGTAAAAGTAATCGCACTGTCGACTATTTAGCCAAGGAAGCGGCTAAACTAAAAATGTTAGGACCCAGTGGCACCTACGGCCTACGACAATTGCGGAACTAGCCAAACGTCACACCCATGCTCAATCCCTAAAGAGAAGAAATGAAATCAAAGGATGTAATCTTGCCAGGATCACCTTGGGCGACCCTGGGATGCTAGCGCCGAAGAAATATCTGGCGATGACCTGGAAAAATCTACGCTTAACAGTAGGATTTCTGACTGGCCATTGTCAACTAAGGAAACATCTACACGATGTGAGGCTAGCAGACACACCTCTATGCAGGATGTTTGAACAGGAAGATAGAACTGTTAGGCATCTCCTATGCGAATGTCCGAAGTTATTTTCAATAAGAATGTACAATAGGTCAGATGTGGCCTGAGTGCTCCCTACTCTACAGATACAGATCGGTGTTTCTCTACTATATCATGCATGTTATATACATTTAAGGCTTTTTCTTGAATCACTTAGTGGTTCCAAATTCCACCGATCAAATTCATGTTTCCGAATGGAATATTACTGATGTGAAAAAAAATTGAAACAATGATATTTGTTGATAATCTTGAACAAGATGCATTTTTCTATAGCTCATCCAAATGTGAAGTTGTTCATCACCCACGCTGGATTATTGAGTAATATAGAAACTATCTACCATGGCGTTCCCATTCTCGCTCTACCTATTTTTGGAGACCAGAAAATGAATGCAGCACGTGCAGTTTCAGGAGGGTATGCGTTATCACTGTCAATAACCAAAATCACTGAAGAAAATGTCTCTGATGCATTGAATCAACTCTTGAATAATGCCAAGTAAGCAAACATATTATTCCAGATCAATAATCTACTTTTTCAGGTTTTCCAGTAAGTATGTAACCATTTCGTAACTATAAATTGCCGCTTATTATTTTTCGGTTCGACTACGAATATGATATACTCAAACACATACTTGTGATACTTAATATGTCAAGACTTAAGACTATAACACAGATATCTCTCGTCTTTTTATTGCATTCAGTGATTTTTCAGTAAGTACTGATCTTCCAAAAAAGGCTGATAAAATTTCATGATATTTCACTCATAACTTTGTCAGTGGCAAGAGTAATATTACTTTTGTGATTTTCAAAACAATGTATAGAAATCAAGTTCATGATTTAATTTGACACTGCTTTTTGTGGGAAAAAATATCGTTCAAGCGAAGCAATGTCTCTGCTTCTTCAGAAGCAATAATTGAAATTTGGCTTGCTGACTTCAAACGTGGTCGAAGAGAGACCGATAATGCAGAACGCAGTGGATCTCTAAACGAGGCAGTATTACCAGAAAATATTAAAAAGTCATCCACAAAATCGTTCTGGATGATCGAAAAGTGAAGTTGCATAAGTCAGCCGACATTGTGAAGATATCGAAGGAACGTGTTGGCTTTATATTGTGTTGTTTGTGTTTTTATATTGTGTGTTTTTGTTTGACTATGAGAAAGCTCCGTTTGAAGTGGGTGCTGCGGGAGCTCACTGTTGACTAAAATCAAGTACGTCTTGATGATTCTGAACAGTGTTTGACCATGTTTAAACATAAAAAACCGGAATTTTTGCGTCGATATGTGACTCCACTTCGGAATCAAAACGATCGTCATATCAGTGAAGAGCAACTCATGAATTTTGTCGAAAGCGCCCGAAAGCACTGCAATCGGCTGGAAAATTTATGGCCTCGGTATTTTGGGATGTGCGTGGTGTAATATTCATCGACTATTTCGAGAAGGAAAATACCATCCAAAGGGAATTGCATTCTGTTACAAGTCAATCGAAACAATAGGAAAGCTACATGAATTGAACTTTGAATTACTCCCACATCCACCGTATTTGCCAGATTTGGCTCCCAGCGGCTACTGGCTATTCGCAGACCACACAGAAATGCTCACTGGTGGTAAATTTTGTTCGAATGAAAGTTTTAGCTGAAACTCAGGTCTATTGAAATGTAAGAGCGGCGCTGAATGACTTAAACCAATTTTGAACAAATAAACCCGTTTTCTTTTCTAGGCCCGGAACTTTTCAGCCTTCAGCGATCTGTCCTTCGAAGTTTTTTCTTTCATACCATACTCCGATTATCTTTGATAACATTCACCCATTTCAAAAACTTCACCTCACGATTTGATCTCCACAAACTTTTGTGGAGAGTTTGTGGAGATCAAATTATGACGAGTAGTTTATGAAATTACTATGGATTTTCATCAAGTAACGACCGAATCGATCAGAAAATTCACTCACATAAAACAGTAGAATGTGCATTTCTTGAAGTTCGTTCACATTGAATATTAGAGTAAAATTATTGTTTTTTTTTATAGGTACAGGGATAATGCCAAAAAGAGATCAGCGTTGATACATGACCGTCAAGTGAAACCCATGGATCTTGCGATTTACTGGATAGAATATGTTATTCGAAATAAAGGAGCACCGCATCTAAGGGTGGCTTCATTGAACTTAACGTGGTATCAATATTTACTACTAGATATCATTTTAGTCGTTTTGATTATCGGTATCAGTTTGATGTTTGTATCGTATTTATTGATGAAACAGTTATGTTTGTCGAGGAGAAGTAAAATCAAAAGTAATTGAATGAATCTGAAAAATCTTTACCAGTGGTTCAGAAAATGTTTTATGAATGTAACTTCTTCAATGGAATTTTAAAAGGAAAACACCTCAAAACCAGTATCAACTTCCAATTATTCTCTATAAGTTTTTCAAAATACCAAAAAAATTTTCTAATGATGAAGGAACTGAGTTCTCACTATATTCAAAGTGATAATGAATACTGTTTCTTCTTAAAACATATACGATTAACATTTTGTCATTATTTTTCGTTGAAAGTATTGGTAGCATTAAATTGTATACAGTCACCTATAATCTATAATGCTCGATTTCACAAAACTGTATCAACATTATCATTCATTGTTGCTCCCATATAGCTCACATTCTTTTATGTTTCGTACTGAATAAATATTGTTTCTTCAAAGGTCCAATATAATAATCGTCAGTAAAACTGCCGAAAAAACTTCGATTTTTTTTCGAGGGCATAAATCTAGACAAAACATTTTTCTGATACCAGAACAGTATCCTGTACATCACCGCACATAAAGAGACAATCTTCATCACCAGGAGATGACAGGCACTAAATTTCATATTCAAATTGTTCATCACTGCGCATAAAGAGACAGTCTTCATCACTAGCACATGTTAAAGACTGAATTTCATATTCAAATTGAGACTGTCGGCTCAAATAATGAATGTCATCAAATTCTGTTGACTAAATCAATTCCTGATATGTAATGATATATCAGTTTCTTACTCATAAATTACTCACTACATGTTGTATATCTATTATTCACTTGATATTCAATCATCACAAAAGAGAATGAAGAAGGAATGAGACTTTTATCGCTGTTTATTAGATCTCATGAGTAGTTCGGCATGCCCACCCCCACTACATACGTAAAGATGCAAAGAAAGAAAAGAAAAGCAATCAGGATTGGAGTGAAGGTGAAATGACATGAAATGCTATATTCAAATAGGATACACCTTTAAAAAATTGATGTTTTAGTGTTGAACGTTTTTGTTTGATCATTTACATACAAATTATTTTCTATTCTAGTATTATACTGATGGATTTGATTATTTAATATTACATATTTGTCAAAATGTGAAGGTAAATGGTTAAGCAATATTTTGTTAATATAAATCATCGTTAAATATGTAAGCCTACTTCCTATAGATAATCATTCTAGAGTATTTTACATTAAAGATATATGGGTACTTCTGTCATATCTCAAAATAATCCTCATTGCGCGATTCTGTAGTTTTTGCAGTGTTCTCATTTTATTCAAATCACTTAAAGAGTGGGACAATATTCGAAATGTGGTTGTATAATGGTCTTATATACAATTATCCGTGATTGTATAGTTGGGACACTCTTGTGAAAAAATATAATTTTTAAAAATTTTCTTCTGTTTGTAAGTGAAATCGTTATTCATTGATAGATACTTATCCAGCATGAATCCTAGATATTTGAATTCAGTAATTAGCTCAATTTTGTAATTTATATTTTTATTTAAATTTGATTTAAATCTGATTCTCCGTACTTAAACGGTGTAGTAACTAGCACAGCCTTTCTTTTGGTGATATTTAGCTTCATAGCTCATCATAGCTTGAATATGTGGCAATATTATTCAATGATTTATTCATTTTTGGAATAGCTTTATCTATATCTTTATCACTAACCCATACTAGAGCATCATCAGCAAAATAATGTTCAGAATAATCACATTCATTACATTTGATGATATTATTAATGTAAATTAAGAATGGCAATATCCTTGAAATGTTTCCCTGCGGAACCCTGTGGTATACGCTTATTATTGTTGAGTGACTTTTTGTCACGGTTACGAAAGCATCACACCTTATTATAACAAGCAAATACACTTCATTATGATCATTGTTATGCATTTTTCTTGGATTATTCGAATTGTTCTATATTATTTTCACTATCGAAGTTTTATTTCCAATATTTGCATTTTTTCTCCTTTACCTTTTTGTTATATCTTGGATAATATCCACTACCAATCAATGCTTAGTGGTGAAGGTAAAACTCTTGATGTTGTTGATGTATTTCAATTTCATTGGCACAAAGATTGGCTGAAAATATTCAACGTTGGGCTTGCATTCATAAACAGTGCCCAAGCAAAAAGATCATATGAAATATGACGACAAAAATTGAGTAACAGCCTGGAGAGGAAAGCTCTCGACGACTTTCAGTGCCTCCGCTTCATGCCGAAATTTAAAGAACTAACGCTCCTTAACTGTGCTCTCAAAATGTTGCTTTGATTTGTAATATCAACATCCATTGCAGGCTGTCCATTCTTCCTAAACTTTCGCAGTCATTCGAAGATTTTCATGACGCTCTTTATAGCATGACTATTAATACAAATGAATCATCTCAAAATAAACTATTGCATTAAGATATTGTTTGCTTTTCTGCAGTATCAAATCTCAGAACCTTTTGTGAATCACGATTTGTATTTGTTGTTGGTACATTTTACAGTTGTCCGAAGGACAACTCACTGTTCATGGACTGCGAAAGAATACGTATATTTCGTCAATATTTTTCCTTTTGCCGAATAGAAGACAATCACCATATGAATTTGTCTTCCTTTCAATTGCAGACCTGTGAAATAAATTGAAAGTTACATTCTAACCTTCAGTTTTCCGTGCAGATTTTGAAAAAGTGATACATTCAGCTATGAAATTGCTGGCTGTCTTTTACATCTAGATCAAAACTGGTAGAAAAAGTCAATAACTCGGTTCAGGTCCAGTGTACAGGGATTACAGTTCAGAAATCAGTAGCTCCTTAAGAGACATTTTTGGACTACTTTATTAACATTGCCTGAAATCAGGGAATCTTTTGCTTTCGATTTCATTCACATGAAGCCTAAAGATTCTAGAGTTGAGGTATTTTGTGATTATATGTTGATTGACTATTTTTCTGAGAAAGTTTCTTATTGCCAGAAAATGGGGCTGCATTTTTTTCATCGATAACTCGTGATGTGAGTATTTTCACATCAAACTCTGCCTCATTCCACTCTCCGAATCACAATCTATATGAATTTTTGAACGTTCTTCTTGATGTGCAGTGTTATGTGTATATCAAAATGGGCAGCACCACCAATAAATCTACTCAAACTCTTCGGAAAGTGAAGTATCTTCATAATAAAATGCTGCAGTAGAATTGAGGTGACGTCAGTCGTCTACAATTTGTTAGGAATGTGTTTTCAAAATTTTCACCTCTGTATTTCAGACAAGAAAAGGTTGATGTCCACTGAGAGCTGGCTTGAGTTCCACTACTTTTTTTACTATTTTCAATGTGAGTTTTTTATCCCAATATTGCAATGAAGCATTTTCGTCTTCAGAAATTCTTTAATTCTAGTTTTTAATTTTGGTTCTCAATTATATCAGTACACTCAGAAAGTCAACATTCCACACTACTACTGACCACTTTCAGAAGCTTCTGGGCACTTTGTCATATACCGATCTTGACAATTTCGAACACTTCTCACTCATTCTGTAGTCATTCTCTGTGACATGGAATATATGGAAATGGAATATATGGAACATGTTACTTTGATTGCGTTTTTATTGTTTGCTAAATGTGACCAAAATATTTTTGGTCGCAACCTTCATAGTTCTTTCACAAATGTGAGAGTACCCTCAATTCAGACAGACAGTGACGTATTCACACCAGTCAGAATGCTTCTCTTTTTTTATCTCTCACCTTCCGTTTCAAGGAAATGTGATTAGCCTATGGCTGTGAGTTTTGCGACGAAAATATGTTGATCAAACTAAGCGAACTATCCATGTGTAATTGAACGTGCCATTAAGATCAATAACAGAATGTATGAAACATATTTAAAATTGTTGACAATAGACTTTCAGACGTCTTTGAGAGTGAGGAAATTGAAAATTGTGAAAGGAAGTACCATTCCAAACAGTCCGTTGTTTGTTCTCTTGCGTGACAATTAGAACTAGAAACTAGTAACAGAATGTGAGGTTCTCATGTGAATTAGGAACTGATAAATTGAATATTACTGAGGAAACACTGAAAATACGTGTCATGAACCTTATTAGAGGACATAAACCTTTCTGATTATATATAAATCTGCTGAAGATACTGCTGAAGATACTGACTTGGTTAACGAAACGCGCATTGACGAAGAGTGTATTGTTCTGCTGTGTGGAAGTGTTGTATTCAGATTCATTTCATAATTGGAGTATAGATTTGTGAACTCTCATAAAAATATTTGATACAGTTTGTAATGTAGTTCTGAAAATTCCGAAGTGTTCTTTGACAATCTGTGTTTGTTACACTGCTTATATAAAATAATGATGATACGAAGCAAATCATTGAGCACTAACGGTGTATTTTTAAGAGTATATGGTCAAAGCTTTGGGTCTTATTGTAAGAAAAGTAAGTTTGTAGGAACTTGTATTAGTGACGATATTATATTACTACTTTTCACCTGACGTCTTTTTCATTATTATGACACTCATGAAACGGCACAAATTTTCTAACAAACAGAGAGTGAAGAAATCTTTTTTCACTATTCAATGCTATAGGCTGAAATTGATTACTGAAGATTGATGACATACTTCTCAGTAGTACTCTCTTCCTTTCTGTTGAAGTTTTCTACGTATTGGTATATTTTTATGGCTTCGAAATACATTCTTATTGAATAATGATTCGACATTACTAGTCTCTCGGTGTTTTCTAAAAGCATCTATTGTTCCCTGTCGGCCAATGCATTTTCAGCAATTGCAGACTTCTCGGTCTTAGACCTTCATAAATGGTAAAAAGTGAAAAAAATAATAGCAGAATAAAACCCATTAGGATAAAAGAAAATATAATACAAATAAAAGGAAAAATGAATTACGGGCGATCTGTGTTCGGGATGTGGATGAGGGTGAGTTTTTAAGGGTAAAACATTGTTTATCTCGATTTCCAGCAAAACTACAAGTTTAATGGGAAAAAGTTTAACGGCAAAGTTGTAGGAAATGAAAATATCTACAACTTTTGTTTTCACACTTTTTTCACATAACCCCAAAATAACCAAGTTTTTGGTTTTTTATTTTTATCTTTTTCAAAAGTAAATCATCTTAAATTAAAGGTAAACCTCCTACCCACAGAAGGAGCAGCAGAACAACATTTTCATAGGGCATATTATCAGCTTCACATTTGGTTGGGTAACAAACTGACAGCAACAGACTGGGGTTGGAAGCAACATCAACGTGACATTATGCCCAATTTTACAGAATAGGAAGATTTCAAAGATCAATATAATTGAAAAGGTTTATCGAATTTAATGATAAAGAAATGCAATCATAAAGGCAAAAACTAATGAATAATTGATACAAGGTATTTATAAATGATAAGATAACAATTTAAAAATAATATAATTGATAACGTCATCAGAATGAAGTATCTAATTTCAATAATTTACATGCATATTTATATTTGATGAGATTTTCTATGACATGAATGTAATCAGAATTAAATAAATACACTTTTCAACTGAATGAAATTGCAAAAATCACATTTTTTTATGGAATTTTACATAAAGATAAAAAAAAATTCGAATTCGATTTCTTTTATTTTTTTGCATTTTCTGAGAACATTCACTATAGTAATGTATATTTTATCACATCATCAGAAAGTAAAGCTTTCGTTGAACAAAAAGCACAACGTTTTTTCGAAGAGAACTGATAGTTTGGTGCGAGAATTTTCGATTGAAAATTAGGGTTCTTTTTGAAATTGAATCAAAATAAGGTGAAAAAATAAATATTTTGGATCAAATAAATTACAATGTATTTGGGACATAAAAAAGTAAGTTTTCACAAAATTTCGTAAAACAATTTTTCTAGAAAAATAAAAAAAATTAAAAATTAAAAAAATGGTTATTTGAATTTTGCACACAAATTGTGAAGTTATGTAGACGAAACTGTAGATACAAAAGTTGTATATCTTTTTATTACCTACAACTTTGCCATTGATTTTTTTTTCCATATAAGACTTGTAATTTCGCCGGAAATCGAGATAAATCATTTTTTACCGTTAAAAACCCGACTCCTTTCACTTTCCGAACTCAGATCTCTCGATTTTTTCTCCTTTCATTTATATTATGTTAACCTTCTTTTCTAGTGTGTTTAATTCTACGACCAGGAGGGTACCGATGCTTCTTTTCGTTTGACTGATATAAACTCTACCACACTTACAAGGAATCCTGTAAACTTCCGCTGATTTGAGTAGGTGCCTACTGTATTCTGCTGATCTAAATACTCCGATATCTTCGTCGTTGGTGTGAAACGGTGTTGATAATCTCCTCCTTCAGAATTTTCACGATTCGGTAGGTGATACCTTCTATGCATGGTAGACAGACAGTGTCTTGGGGTTGTTCTTCATTGGCATTCCTCTTCTTTTCCCTTGGACGCGTAGAGCAAATTATGTCTTTTTTATCTTAACCGTTCGCTTGTAACACAGCGATACACAGAACACAGAAAATACACATAATCCGTGACACATGTCCAAGGAAGGGGAAAAGGAACACCGGTGAAGAGCAATCCAAAGGCATAGAAGAAAATCAACAGCGAAGAAGATATAGGAGAATCTGAGATCAGCAAAAGACAGCACAGATCCACTCAAATTAGCGGGAGTTCACAGAATCCGATGTAACTGTAATGAAGTTTATACCCGCCTTATCGAATACAAGCGGAGTTGCCGATTGGGACAAACCGAAAAGTCTGCAGTCGCTAAATATGCATTGGCTGATGGGAAACAAGATTATTTTAAAAAATAACGAGAAACTAACAACGTTGAATCATTATACAACAAGAATGTATTGTGAAGCCAAATAAAGACACAATCACCAAAGGAACTTCAACAGAAAGGAAGAAAGAACATATGTAACAGAGATCTGGCATTGAAAGGCGCCAAAACGAAGCCAAGTCTCTCAAATTGCGCGGGAAGTACGAGTCATTACAGGAAGTGCGCGAAAAATCAGTACAATAAATGGTATGGCAGAAAGGAAGTCACTAGTACCATTTGATAAGTCGAGAAGAGTACTTCGTATATGTCACTGAAAGTGACTGCTGCAATCGCAGTTGAAAAGTTTGGAGATTATAACCAAAGAAGACCACGGCAAAACCAGGAATACAACCAAAACAGTGACACCAGGCTTGAAATCCTATATTCCAGAGTAACATCAATATTATTGATCCTTCTCACGTTCATGATAGGGATGTTATTAATATTCGACAAAAAATACATAACGTCTTTTATTTTTCAAAATTTCAACTACTCCTGAAAAACTACAGAAAATTATGAATAATTTCTACTATATTCTGAAGTATAGTAATGAAACGAACGATTCAAGAACACATTTCATTGATTCGGGAATGAACATGTTTTCAAAAAACATTTGTTTTGAAATTAGACTATCTGAAAATATCGAATTGAAATTTAAATTTTTGCTTCAAATTTGAAGGAAACCAATCCATAGTAATCATACTCCAAATTTAAATCTCTTTATAAAAATTATCATTTATTTGGCATTCACCCTGATATTGGGGGCAGTTTTTGTATCAAACGCTAATCATGTTTTCTAGCACTTCAGTATTTCATTGTTTATTCAGGTCCAATTTTTCCCGACAGAATACAATTTTCTTCAAATATAACCAACAGATAGACCTCAGATATCTCATGCCAAGGGTATCACTATAACCCTATCTTACTTTTCCAAAATTTCGATAAAAACTATCGAAACCAGAAGTGGTAATTGGAGACACGAACATCACGTGCAAACTTGATAGCCTGGAACATCGAAGAAGAAGAAGAATATTTGTCTCTCTTTTATAGATACTTTCACGGGGGTTCAAAGTGTCTTGGCACATTTGATTCCACCAAGAGCGGTACGTATCAGAAATACGCGACGGACTGTGGCTGCTTATCGTTTTGAGGTTCAACTCAGTGCACCTCTAACTTCACTGTTCAAGAATTTTTTTATCAGGAGAACTGCGTTTATGTGGAAAAAACTTCCTCACAATATTTTTCCCAATGGATTTTATCTCCAGCGATTCTAATCCACAGCGATTTCCTCACAAAAGGTCTCTGTTGCAATGGTTTGACCCGGTTGCAGAAAGTTATACTAAATCACAGCAGCTGCTGATCACCACACAGTAATCACGGTTTTTGTTTGGTGAGTTTTCGCTATTGTGAAGTGCCTGGGTGGCTCATCTGTGGCCATGGAGATTAGACAAAACTGGCAGCATAATAATTTCTGTCGAATGTTCAAATCATGTTGTATCAACGATTTGTCTCGAGCTCTCTGAAAATCACAATACGTTTTTAACCAACTCAACCTGCATGAGAACAAACGGTCATTTTTTCGCCATCCCACACACGTTTTGTGATGTGTCAGTCTCCACATAGGTCCTGAATCCTTATCCTGGAATCTCCGAAACGAAATTTTGCAAACTAACGTCGAACGTTCATTAACACTATCATTGCCAAATGCCTGATTAATTTCGAGGGCTCTTTTGGTAGTGTTTCAGTCCAATTTGAATTCATAGAAAAAAATTCACCGAAAGTCGAACAACGATACTGTATGGAGGCAAAAAACTAACATAAAAAAAATTTAGCAACGTCAGAAGCTGCTTCTCAAAAGCTTGGAACACGGTTTCGAACCTGAAAACTATACACACCTCAGCATCTTCCGATGCTTCATGAAGCTCAGATCAGAACTTGGATTATTGTTCTCACGTATGGAGCTCTGCTCCTAAGCATAGCCTGAAGCTGCTGGATTCCATCCAGAAAAGAGCCATCCGCCTGATTGAATACGCGAACATCACTTGCAACCTTGTTAGTCTGAAATACCGTGAGCTCATGGTATGTTTGTTGTATGAAAACTGCAATTCGTTTTGAAAATGTTGATCAATGTGATAGTTTGGATAGTTCGTGCCAGGTAACGGATACGTAATTTTCGCTATTTCTGAAGTCCTTCATAGTATCGGAAGGTATGTGTGAAACAAAACATAAATTTTGAAAATCATTAAATCCTTAATCGTTTTATTGAAAACTAATTGACAAATGAAATGGATGTGCTGTCTCACTGATGCAACTTATCATCTAATTACCTGTATGTGATATGTTAATTGTGGAATTACTGATTCCATTTATTTTTTATCTTCTATATAGCGCCTGCTTCACATATTGGATTGAAATAATTATTTGTAAATCGTACGTCAGTGATTAAATATATGACTTCTTACGTAAAATGAACTCTGCAGTGGAAATACACTACTACATTACTCATCATAGTTTTCATTTTCTCGGTATAATACCAAGAAAAATACTTAGATAACAAGTATTGAGTCAATTGCTTTGACATAATCACAAGCATTTCCTGTGATTTATAGCAGAAGTGCTTCAAGACACTTTCACGATACGTTAAACGAATGAAATTTCAGAAAAAATAATGAATGTCGTTTTGTTGAAATGAGAAGAGAAATATCATTGAAACTATGAATTTAACATAATCCCATCTTGACCTAACATGGATTAACTGAAGTAGAAAGACAATTTTCTCTCACTGGGCTTTTTTCATAACTAGTACAGAAGAAAATTAATATAGGTAGCGTATGCTGTAATGGTGGCAACCACCACTGAAGATGACCATCGTAGTTACGGACAAAACGTTAATCTCTCCATCGGACCACGGCTACTCAGCACGGATAGACAAACTTCGAATTTCACTTCCAGCCGTGCAAGTTTGAAATTCAGAAGGATATATTCACATCTATTAATTTAAGTTTCAAAATAGACAGAAACCTATTCACCTGAAAACAAAAGTCAACTTTTGAAGTGATTCTCTACATAAAGCAGCTCATGAAATTTTTTTCTGAATCTCATGAAAATGTACTGGTGGCTCATTCAGTTGAAACCACGTTTAATGTTTATTGCCATCAGGTAGGTGTTTGACGAACCAGAGACAATATCTCCTGAACAATATTGACTTTTCATCTATTTTGATAATCCCAAACACATGAGGATTTTTAGTGCTATATAATACCTACGATCTAATGCGATATTTTGAATAGCACTGCCTTCTGAAAGGTTATTTTATTGTGCATCGTCTCACAAAACTATTTTCGAAATTTTGTTCATATCACTGCTACATTTCTACATTTCTGCTACTACTGCAGAACTTGGTGGTTTTGAAACTCATCCACACAATTCTAACAAAATAAAGTAACAGCATTCTATAGTTTCACAGACCATTGAATATTCAACTGTCGGAAAGTAAATTTCAGAGAGAGTAGAGTTTCATCAAACACATCGCTGTCAACAAAGGTCACAAGGAAGATATTGTCAACTCCATTCTTACCAAAAAACTTCGAAAACAAGTCATGGACCAGGTCCACTCAACTTAAAGAAACGATAACGTCCGCTATAGGACATTGTCATATCTTGGTGAACCCACCAATAATATCGTTTGTTTATTTAAAAAGGATGCTTGAACAGAACAAAAAATAATCTGAGCCAATTTGATAAAAACAATAAAGACAAAACTTCAGTGTCGAATAGATCATGAGTATATAGGGTGTAACATAAGTATAGCTAGTTAAATGTAGGAAGAGCTTTGATAATTTCTATATCGTCTAGGGAACGCTTAGGTAATGAAAAATTTCGTACCCGGGGTGTGAGAGTTAGGTTTTCCCATGAAATGTACTAGATGTTTGCTGTCAAAAAAACGTATGGCAATTTGAAATAAATTATGACAGCATACACAGCGCTCTCTAGATGTTAAATGGAAATTGATAATAAAACTATGGGCGCTGAATTTCGTACAGATAACTAATTTTTTGCGAGCGTTACTTTTGAAAAACAAACAAAAAATAGACTTTTTTCTAGACATTGTCTCAGAAATACGTCACTTCACTAGTTTGAGGTACTTGTGTTATACTCTGTATATGTTGACTCGTGGCTCTTACCACAAATTTTATATTGTTCAAACTGGGAGACCTTTTTCCCAAACAAATAAAGAGAATTGAAATCAATGGAAAATTGGAACTCAATGTTCCAGAAACTTCAAAAATGAATAAATTCAAGAAATTAGGTGATCAACTTATTGTAATAAAAGAATAAAATAACTCCCCATTACCGAATATTTTGTCAAATATGAAAATGGGTAATGAACCGATACAAAAGCTCACAGGTTCATTATTCTTCCCTAATGTTAATTTTAATTGATTCAATCCCAAACTCAGCTACATATTTTTAAAATCAATTGGCTAGGTTAAACACAGGTACTTGAAGTTCAGGTACTCTATATCATAATAATATGTGATATTTTTGGTGTTATGTTTTTGGCAACAGTGTTTTTGACAAATCACGCGTGAATCGTGTCTTGTGTCATTATCAATCTTATTCAGTTTGGTTCAGTTCAACCATGAGTCGACTTACGAATGAACAACGCTTGAAAATTATTGAATTTCATTATCAAAATTCATGCTTGGTGAAGAATGTGCAGTTTACATTATTGAACATTAAACCACCAACACGTACGCGTAGAGTGAAGACCGAAGAAAATATTACGGCTGTATCCGCTAGTGTTCGTAATGACTATGAAATGTCGATTCGCCGCCGTTCCCAGCAATTGGGCCTCTGTTACTCCACTACGTGGAAAATTTTGCAAAAGGATTTTGGGTGTAAAACTTTATTAGATATAGCTGGTGCAAGAATTGAAGCCACACGACCTCTCACAAAGTCTAACGTTTGGTGAATGGTTTGGAGGAAGATCCACATTTTTATCGAAAAATTGTGTTCAGCGACGAGGATCATTTCTGATTGAATGGATACGTTAACAAGCAAAATTGCCGCATCTGGAGTGAACACCAGCTACAAGCATTGCGAGAGTTACCGATTCAACCAGAAAAAGTCACTGTTTGAAGTGGTTTATGGGTTGGTGACATTATCTGGCCGTACTTCTTCAAAGACGACAATGCCCGGATCGCTACTATGAATGACAAGCGATACCGTGTGAAGAAGTTTGGTATGAGCGATATCAATTGCATTTTGATTAGGTACTTGAATGATATTTTCTACAATGTATACCACTCAAACACTATCAAGAGTCGTTATTATTTTTTGTTTCATTCGTCAAACAACCCTTTATATAAGGAAAATCCCAATCAGTTAACTTTAGCTACCATGAAGTGTGTGTTTGAAAACTTGTATCTATTAACGATGAATAATACAGTTTGGCTAATTATACTATAATTAAAGTCATGCAGCGTACTGAATTGATTTACTATTCATAATGGAAACATCGGCAATAGATTCCGATGAACCGTTGAACAGCTATTTATAAAATACATAATGGCATTTTTTAAATATCGAAATCATCAATATTCCAATATACTTTGATCTTGTTCAAATCGCAGTTTTATCGAAAGAACTTCTTCATGAATGTAAATGAGACATTTACTTCATCTACTTACCAAGAAAAATCTTTTGGTATATTGCCGTCTTGAATCGAAAGAAGGATCTAATTCATCAACTGTGCATTCAAAAAACAAAATGAATCATGAACAAACTACACATTAGACGTGAAAAATGTGCATTATAATATTGATGAAAGGCAATTTGAGTTTATAAACTGAAATATAAGAACAGAAGACCGACCTCTATTGGTCGAACTATATATGACAACTCTCGTTGACTCTTCATTTTGATTAGTCGTGATTTTACTGTATCTAATGTTTGCATGGGGGTCTTCTTAACCTTACCGAAGACAAATGTCTATCGGACGCGAACTGTGTGTATGTGTGTGTATCTGTAAGGCACAATTCACACAGAACGGACGTCTGGCAGAGACGTCCGTCTCTGCAATGTTGCACCGTTTTGTGCAATGTTCACAGAAATGACGTGGCGAAGATGGTCGTTCTTCCGCTCTCGCCCCGTCTCTTTGCCGTCTCTCGTGGTCTACAAGAAGGGACACGCCAGTTGCTCGCCACGTGTTTCTCTGTGTTCATCATGAAAAATGCAAAATGATGTTGTTGCCAATATCTTTGTTTATTCAATTAAAATGGTGCTGATTATTGTAATAGCAGTTTCCAGAACTAGGGCTGGTAGAAAATTGCTTACAAAATACAAATCTAACATATCTTCATCATCTTCGTCACTGCTTGAGAAAGCCATGTTGTTGTTCACAAAATCAACGGGTGACTGTTGACCTTTTTCGCCAATGTCCTGATCCTCTGTGTGCATTACATTGCTTCATTTCCTCCACGTCCGTGCCATGACAAAGCCTCGTCTCTGCCAGACGTCCATTCTTTGTGAATTAGGCATAAGAAAATGTGTGTTAGTAATTTGTTTATAGAGTTTTTAGACTCACTGACTCAGAGCGACTTTCGGAGGTGGTTGTTGGTACTACTCCGTGGACTTCATGTATTTATCCCTTTCGCGAAATCTGGGGTCGTCCCTGTTGAGCGTTTCATCTGATCACGCAGCGCTGGACTGGCATTTGTTAGTATTTTTCAAATACGTTTTTAGCGTGTTCTGTCATGTATGCGTCTACCGTCTTAGGAATCACACGTTGAAAGTTAAGACCTCGTTATTCCTTAACTCGTACAAGTTTATCAACTTCTGAGAGTTGCCTTTCGTTATCTTCTTTGTCTTTTAAATTTGAGAAGAGTTTTTTGAGAGTCTTCAGATTTCGGAAAGCGAACTGACAAACATTTCTTTTTAAATTATGGTAAGACTACCTAGATGAGGTAGTGAAAAATATAATGTAATTTGTAGATTGTTGTCATTAGAATTGTCGATTATATTGTTGTTATTGTTATTGTGAGAGTTGTGAGAATTATTATCATTATGAAAGAAATTATTATCAAAGGTTGAATTAATGGAGGATCTGTTGAAGAGAAATTTATAAATGAGGGGTTTCAGATAATCATTTTGAATAAACAATTCTGCAAGTTTTTTAAAATTTTGTACACGAAGGCTGCTATGAGTAGTGCACACCACTCGGTTTTTCATTCCTGAGATATTTACATTATAACACTTGGAAGGAGTTGTAATGTAAATATCTACCAGATGACCCTGGTTTCTTATACCACGAAGTTATTAAGGAATTATCCTCTCTTCTTAGGAATCGTGAATCTAAGAAAGGCACACTCCTGTTGGAATCCTCTTCTTCTATAGTGAACTGTATCAGTTTATCAAAACTGTTAAAAACCTGCAGAATTTAATTAATTGCGTTATTTGGAATACTGAGAATTATGTCATCTACATATTTTGTATATATTTTAATTTGAAAAGATAATTTGTTCATTCACACTTATACTAGATCTGTCCATTACAAATTGTGCTGAAATAGGAGAAATTGGGCTGCCCATGGGCATGCCTTGGATTTGCTTATAATTTTTTTTGGAGAAAGAAAAAATAGTTGAATCATATAGAAATTCTATTGCTTGATGAAATTGTGTAGAAGTTAATTTACAACACTTGGAACTATCATTTCAGTGTTTAGTGATACTATTAGTGGCATAGATGCAAGAAATATTCTTGAAAAGAGCTTTTGCATCTAGACTGATGATAATATAGTCAGGAGGTAATTGAAATTCATTGATAAAACTGCAAAATTGGAAAGAATCTCTGACAAAGAAGTCATTATTATTGTTATATGCTTAGGATAAAATATCTATAATTAAAAGTGCAACTATCCTGTTGGGGCTATTGACACCCGAAATAATAGGACGAACAGTTAAAGTGGGTTTATGAATTTTTGGAAGTCCATAAAATTTGTTGATTACACCATTGTAATTTCTATGTCTTACCTTCATTCTCTGTTAATTTATTATTAGTGACTAACTTGGAAATGAATTTGTTGGCTTTTGGCTGTATTGTATTGGAAGAATCCTTTACAAGTAATTTATAATAATTATTATCATTGAGGATATCGTTAGCTGAAGAATCATATATACTTGATTCAGAAAATATTGTTAAAAAAAGAAACTTAATAGAGATGTGTCATATTTTTAAAAATTTCAATAAAATTTAATTCCAGGAAAGACATTGAAAGTCTAAGCCTCATTTATACCTATCTCCTTTGTTTAAACAAAGATAATAAATTTGATAACTATTAATAATCTCCTAATGAAATACATTACCTTCACTCTCTGTTGGTT
>WOGP01000972.1:0-21041 GCA_015342065.1 Leptinotarsa undecemlineata | reverse complement strand
TGAACATACCAAACCGAAATTTTTGCATCGATATGTGACAATGGATCCAACAACACCCTCACAAAACTAATGGCAATCTGCTAGTGCAGTAATTGAAGAGGACAAGATGAGATGGGCCATATCGGCTTTTTCCCCTTCAAGTCACCAGGACACGATGGTGTAAGACCAGCCGTACTTCAATAGGGATTGGATATTCTTATGTCGCACCTCATTGGAATATTTAGAGCCTCTCCAGCTCTGAGGTATATTCCCAGTAAGCGGGGAGAAGTACGAGTGGTACTTATACTGGCTGGGTTTATTTGGTCGAGTATGAATAGATGTCTGTCTGGTGAAAAAATCTGTGTTACTTCAAAAATTGATTTTCATTAGGCATCGGCGAATTCCAATATTCCAATCCTCTATCTATACGGAGACTCACTCTTTAATGATAATGATCCCGTACGGGTAAGTAGGTATCAAAAAATCTTATCGCTATTGCTACAAGATACTTTCAGTTCCTTACCTTGTTTTAATGTGTAAAGGACGGGAGAAGATCGTGGAAAACCATAAAACCAGAAGAATAACCATACCGAAGAAAATTCACAAACTCGAAACGGAATGATAGAAGAATTTTTCTCCACACCCAAAAGTGAAAATATTGTTGTAAATTATACCCTGAAAAAAATAACGACGGCCGCCGCTGGTTTTTGTCAATCGACTGTGACTTAGCCAAGGTCGCCCCTCAATTCTACTTGTTCTTCTTGATCGTTCGCGTCGCGTCGTCTCGAAAATATTTCTATCGGTTTCGGAAGACTTCCATTAGGATATATAAGCACTATTAACAGGCAGATAGGGCTAGTCTAGTGGAAAGTGCGGTACGAAGTGAGTTAATAAGGCGATAGATGTTTGAATATTAGTCTGAAGGTCGGTTAAACTTTTTGTGTTGTATTGGCAGTGCAATAGCAAAATGTTGGAATGATGTAATATCTGAAACATTGAAATAAGCAAATGAAAATTGAGCAAATGAGAATAGCTCTCTCACTTTCCATCTTTTGATTGACGACTTTCTCTTACTTTCAAAATTAAAAAGTCGTTTGAGTTAGAAAAATTTACAAATTGCTTGAAATTTGTTAATTTAGTACATGAAAAGTGGATAAATATTAAGTGTCAACGTTAGTATTTGGTGACAGTCTGCATGATGACCTTTTGTATTTTGCTGTAAAATATTCTCCACATATGGAGAATATTTCAGTGAATTCAGAGATCATTCAGTGAAACTGAATGATCTTGGTGTTTCCAGAAGAGAAGCTGAGCTGAGCTTCAAAATTACAACGATGAAAGTACAGTGAAGAAATAATAGTTGATGTTGTTTCTGTCAAGTTTGAAAAATCCTTTAGAATGACAATGCTTGACATTAATAAGATGTGAATGAAAATGGCTTCATTCCACAATATTTGAGCTGCGGTGGTGCAAAGATCCACTAAACTGAATTTCTCAATGCCTCTGATTAGATCATTGCGAATATGAAAAATCGTACCAAGGGAACTGGTCTAAGGTACTTTTAGCTACTTTCAGATGCTTTTCAGAGAACTCCCCTAGTCCATTAGAAGTGTCTGGTTTTGAAGAAGTTGAACACTGTTGCAGATTAATCTATTGCTAATGTTCACAAGTCAAGAAGTCCGAATCCGGACGCCCCAGAACATCAACAACCGATAAAAACGTTGAGGAAGTTAAGAAAAATTTTAATGAAGAATCGTCTACTCACTATTAGAAAAGTTGTTGTGGGTGACTCGTGTCATGCAGTCTGAATCGCCCCAATAAAAAAGCAAAATAGTACCAAGACCAAAAAAGCACGATCAAATGCCAATTGTTTTTGTTGAACATCTTCCAAAGCATCAATGTATTTTTTTTGTTAGGATTCCAGACAGAGCTGCAATACTCTAGTTTAATACGTAGCAAACTATAGTAAACTGAACGAATACATTCAAATGATCTAAACTCTTTACAGTTTCTTATAACAAATCCCAGCGACTTAGGAAGCTCTCTGAACAATATTTTCAATGTGCGCATTGAATGTAAGTTTATTGTCGAATAACATTCCTAAGTCGAGAGTATCATCAACTCTTGGTAAGTCGATATCATCAATTGTATTATTGAATTGGTATGGATTTAATAAACGAGCATAACCAACATTTAGAGCACCTTCCAACATTTAGAGAAACATTTTTGGAGCTTTGTTGATTGTATCGAGGCGCATGTCATCTATTAAAAGTAAAAATAACAGCGGTCTCAAATTAGATCCTTTGGGAACCCCCGACTGTGCGAAAAATACAACCGATTTTTCACATTCATATTCGACATATAGACTACGATGATTCAAATACGATCTTAGTAGATTTTGTATTTTTAAGGAAATACCATATGCATCCAACTTCAATAATAATTGTTGATGGGAAACTTCATCGGATTCCTTGCTGAAATCTGTATAGATTACATCAACTTGACATCTATTATCCAAAGAGTTGGATATGAATTGAGTAAATGTGCAGAGATTCGACATATTTCCCCTCATTTTCATGAAACCATATTAAAATTCCAATATCGAATTTCTCACATGTGCATGAATCAACTCGAATAAAATAATCTCAAAAAGTTTGGAAAATACAGAGATTAGTGAAATCGGTCGATAGTTAGAGATTTCCGATTTATTTCCTGATTTGTGTACAGGACAAATCCGTGATACCTTCCACTCCTCTGGATAAACCTTTTTTTTCGGTATGGCGTTGAAGATAATGAGTAGAGGATACTTCAAAATATTAATATATTTTTTGACAAGTTGGCAAGGTATATTATCCGGGCCACATGTTAATTTATTTTTCAGTTTAGAGCCTGCATTCATTGATCTCATCAATGATCAATAAATTATTTAATTTGAGGATATTACTTTTATTATAATTATGACAGTCTGTTGAAACACTTTCAAATTGAATCGCAAATGAATTGACAATTGACTGGCTACAAGAAAGTTTTTCGCCACTGTTAAAAATTATACCATATATATTCTTTCTGACGAAAGAATAGTATAAGATTTTCTATATAGATGGATCCGAGAAATCTCTGGAGATTAATGCAATGATTCCATATATCCTGTTTGCAGCAGGCAGACAGAGTGGCTTGAATGTGTGGTACGAAGGAAATGTTTCTGTCGAAGGTAACACCTAGATCGGTGAATGTGAGAGGCCGTTGAAGTGGAATATCGTGTATTGAATATTGTCTTTATATTACATTTACTCGCGTTTAAAGATTGTTGCGAAAACACGTTTCAGATTGATGTAGAGTTGAAGACAATCCTCGATGCTCTTGATCTCACAATATAATTTTAGGTAATTCGCGTTCATCAAACAGTTTATGCCAATCAAACAGCTATGCCGTTCATGAAGGCGTTAAAGAGAATTGGACCTGGGTTGCTTCCTTGTGGAACACCTGAGAAAGCTGCAAGGTAGCTTGCAAGACATACAAATGCTATGTACAGAGGCTTATCATTATTGTCTTCCAATGCTATTGGCGTTTAGCATTATCTGAATAATTTGTGTTGTTTGTGAAAAAATGTCATCGCCAAACAAAAGTTTATTTTTGGGTAAGTGTATAATTACATAACATTTCAATGAACTGTTCTACTACATACAATGCTAAGTGAAATAATAAAAGAAATTACAAAGAAGTCATGATCCATTTGCTACCCTAATTGACACTAATTATAGGTACGACACTAGCCGGCAAGGGGCTTATCATAATCCAATAGTAATTTTGTTGGGAGAGTCTACACCTGCGCGATCGCTCGCCATCACGTTTGGCTCTTGATGTACTCGTTGATAACACATTTTTTAAAGAAGTAATTTGTATTATCTAGTTTCACAATGTGCTGAATTCATTGTTCACCGAAGTGAAAACTGAAAATCTACCCACCAATGAAAGACCGGTTCAAGTATTTCGAGTCACATCGTACACGGAACGCACGTCAACGAATGTCGTAAATATGAGTCGCAAATTATTCTGAAACTAATGAAAATAATCGAGTCCTTAACCCGTGTCATAACGCCTTTGCAGAGCAATATGTAAAGTTGTTGACTGAAGTCAGAAAATAACCTACGCGAATAAAGTTGATTTTTAAATTTTTATGGCCCAGACTTCCGTTCGACCAGGGGCGTATATGGAGCGGGGTGTAATCACTTCCATTAAAAATGATCACTATTTGTTCCTCACTCGCAATTCGAAAGGAAGTTGTTTGTTACTCGGTAATTGAGAATCGAGGAAACGAGTATTTTAGAATTATATCTTCTCTGAAAAGAAGGAATAAGTTAATAGTTGATTGTTTGTATTATTTGAAAACATTGAATATAAACTACTGCAAAAAAATATCTGGGATATTTGTTGATCTCGGAAAAAATGGACTCTGTATTGTCGAAATTAAGACTAAAATTTGGGATTTTCCATTTAATCTCAAAATTTCCACTTCGAACCCGAAAATGTGACATTACTCTCGAAATTACAACTTTATTATCCACTTTTACAGTCAGAGTTTCCCAAAAATAAATACACCTACAAGCAACGCAGCTAAGCTTTTCTATGTGTAGACATGTTCCGTTCGATATTTTGTGCCTATCACTTTTCGTTATTCATCTGTAAATATAGTTGTTTGCTGTGGATTTTGGGCTGGCAGCGTTATCGGTCCATGTTTCTTTGAGAATGACATTGGCCAGGACCTCACTGTCAACGGCGAGCTCTATAGGTCGATGATTACCGACTTCTTTCAGCCTGAATTGGATAATATGGACACCAACGACGTGTGGTTTCCACAGGACGGCGCTACGTGCCACATTGGATATTTTGTACGAGCGATTTGAGGACATGGTCATCTCACGTGGAGGTGACGTGAACTAGCCACCGAGACCTCGCGATTTGACCCTGTTAAAATTTTTCTTGCGGATTTCTTTTTAGGCGCAGGTGTATGCGAATAAGCAACAAACCAATATTACAAAATAAATTAAACACAACATTTCTCGGTGTATTCATTGATAATAGGATGAAATTTGATGAACACCTTAAACAACTCAAAAGTAAGATCTCCTCCGGATGTTATGCATTTAGAGTGGTTTCAAATGAGTTGGGTTTCCATATCGCAAAGACCGTTTACCATGCACTTATTCAATCTCCACTACGTTATGGAATACCTTTTTGGGGAGCATGCAACTCATTCCTTCTCTTTTGATATTACAGAAAAGGATAATAAGATGTCTCATAAATCGAAGTTCAACTTTGTTTCGACTCCTTATGCTACTAGTAATAGCATAAGAAGATCTGCAAATCTTACCATTCATTTCAAATAAGCTTTGAAGAACCTACTTGTTGATGGACCCTATTATAGTTTGAAGGGGTATTTTAACGAATCCTTTTGAGAATATACTATCACTTTATACATGGTGGTATTTTATCTATACATTTTTAGAATTTTTTTTATAATTACATTTATACATTTTTGGAACTTTTTCATATTTACATTTATACTTTTTCTATATTAACATTGTATTTCTTGGACTTTATCAATAAGATGAAAATCTTCGGACAATATACTATATTTTGATTTGATTTGAATTCATGCCATCATTCAAATTTCCACACATAAAGACTTAAATGGGTCTTTCAAACAAATAAAAAATGTCGATGATATCTGATGTTCCAAAGATCAAAATAATGAAAGATAAGTGATTAAAGTTGGCACGGAGAGTCATGTAGCTACGCATTTGTAAATTTTAGTGAGGACCACTTTGACGTAAGTAAATTCTATAATTTAATAGGTGTGTAATTCAAAACTTTTGATGAAATGCAATAAGCAATTTTTCGAGGTTATATTTGTTTTAGTTACAAGTAGTATCATTTTTGTTGTCAATTAGTACTCATTCTTACAGCTGCTAAATGATATGGAAACTCACATACAGTATCATTTGATCTATATCTCGAATACCTCTTAGCTCCTGCCGAGCAACGTCTAAATTGGTAGCAAGTTGCCAAATACGACTCTCCTCAATAGAAAGTCTTGACAAATTGTCTCTGGTCTGGAAATCTGGCCGTACTGGACTGGAATGCAATGAGATTGCTGGCTCCCTTTCAAAGGAGGGTGCTGCAAGCAGCTTCATCGGACCAAAACCTGTCGTCGCTTTAGGCTTTGATAAACAAACTTGGACCATCTGGTTGGCAAGAAGATTAATGGACTTATGACAAAATTTTCTAGGATTATTGCTTTTTCTTTGAAGCTTGAAACCATACAGTGGTTGAACTACAGTAAGGATGAACTGTCGTCTGAATTATCATATCTAGAGAATGGAACTGTCGGAAGACAGTGTGTGTGTGTCGCCTCTGTTTTGAAAATGATGAAACAGCAGAACACATACTTTGTGCCTGACCCCACTGGGGACTGAATCAGGTTTTTAGAGTTCGGCAGAGCCGTACTCTCACCATCTGACCTGTAAGGCCACTCACCATACAAACTAACCGTCTTCGTTAAGAAGCTGGGTTTATTTGGTCGAGTGTTAATAGGTGTGAGCCATAATAAAACCTTGCGGGTTGACGTGGAGGGTCGAATGGACCCACTAACTTTTGACCTAACCTAACCCAACCTACCTATGAAATGAACACAAAAAAACACACGGAAAGTAAAATCTGTCGTAAGATGGTAAATTCTTAGGTGTGTAGAAGTGTTTCGTAAATAGATATTTGAATTTATACATTAGTGATTGAGGGTCTCTTTTACTAGGATTTCTCTGACTTCAAAAAAATCTGTGACTTTAATGTTTGAAAAGGTATATCTGGGGTAAACTATACTAAATACTAAAGACTGTAGATGAAAGCTGATAATGTGCCTACAATTAACTATTTCGAAATTGAGTTTTTTCATACAATTAACTCTTCTAACATCAACAAATTTATTCTAGGAAAATTAGGGCTATTTAATTTCTAAATGACGGAGCAATACAGTCTCTATAAACACCGCTCTGACTGATGTTCAAGTTCACATGACCGATTGCAGTGTTGTATGCTACAATATTCATTATTATTATTTGATAAAACTATTGGAAGAAGTTTGATCGGAAATTACGAAATATGAGTATATTTTTGACATCAAAACTAATTTCTGTGTCAAAAGTAGAAAGAAACTTAGATTATAAGAACCCAGAAAATTTAAAAAGCATTGGAGCAAGCACGTCGTGATACCAGTTTCTATTGCAAGTTACCGTTGTAGGTGAGAGATCGTCATATCATTTATTAATAATTCTAAAAATAAATTATACTCTCAAAGGTCGATGAATTATTAATGAATCCTCATAGGCAATCATTAATTCACACTTGCTCATCCAAATGGTCCAATGAATGTGACCGCTCAGTAGTCTCTTAGGCCGGTGATACTTCGCGATTTTCCAGCGCGGTTTACGAGCAGAAATTGCTGAGTAAAAATCGCTACAGTGAGTACCCGACACAGTCCGCGATTTCCTGGCAGTCCGGATTTCCGACTGGAGGCGGAATATCCCTTTGTCATCCTCTAATATCGTTCGCGTTTCAAAGCAACCACTATGAATTCTGTTGCTGCTGCGATATGGTGGTATCCCTTTGTGCTTTGGAAGCAGAAGGCGCTCTTACTGGAAGACGCCACCTAAGGAGGTACGACGTGCACCGAAAGAGGAACCAGGAAGAAAGGTTTTAGTTATACGAGTGGCCCTACCACCTTTCATGCTTTATATTCTTTCAGTTTGTTGGCAAAACCGGAGTCGCTTTTGTCTCACAAACAAGGGTGCTTTTCTACGCTATGAATTAAGTTTCCACTTCCATGCTCGAATCGCAACTGAAAAATCGCTCGGGTCCCGTTCGTTTACCTGGGTTCTCCTACTGCGTCGCCCTAGCCATCTGAATGTCGCTTAGTTGGATTACGACCGGCTGGCTGTAAAAAATCGCCGCTGTTAAAAATCGCTAACACTGTCATGTTCCATCTAAATACAGTGATAGGCATAAAAATAAAAAACCGCACGGAAACCGCGCTGGAGAATGCAGCGTTGGAGAAAGCCGCTAGGAAATCGCGAAGTATCTCACCGGCCTTATGCCTTTCCTTGTGATAGTCTACTGCAAAAAAAACTTGCGCGATTCTGGGAATTTTTAAATTAATACCGGGTAGATTTTTTGTTTCAATTGCAATTGCAGCCACGCATACGTACAGAGGCATCGATATCTTCAATGACTGGGTAATTCGAGTGGGGATTACAAACTTGGATTTATTTTCATTAGTATTCAGTAGCACGGCCGTTCAATAGGAAGTACGTGCTTCGACAAATAAAGTTTCCTGCAAATTCTGCTCATACGCCTTCGGTTATATTATTCGTTTAGATGATACGAGTACATGAATTGTTACCTTTTAAATGTTGTTATTTCATTACGGTATACACCGCACTAAGTTCGGTTTCTAGAAATTTGTCAAGGACTTTATACCAAGGCTTTTGCATTATGTAATTTTACACAATAGCCGTAAAATGTGCTTTGGGTTCCTCTTATCCGGAACTGATTTAGTTCTGAGTAAATTACCAATAAGTGTTGAAAAACAGAACAAATCGTGCAGATATTCAAAACCAATTCCAAATTGTTTATAATAATAGTAATAAATTGTCTTTATTTCCTTTCTGTAGGATAGGGTGGTCTACAGTGGATCACCAATATTTCAAACCCATATATCTCGGAAAATAATACATAAAGTTTATTGAAATTTTGGATGGTTTCATGCACTATATTCTTATTAAAATATGATAATTCAAAGTCGGTCGTATTACAAGTAGAATATAAAAAGAAAATATTCAATTTTTAGTGCACAATGATGCAATGTTGACCAGAGGTGGTCTACAGTGGATCGGCCTACAGTTAACAGTGGATCAGTCACCAAGATTATTACGCGTATTTCAAAATGGAAAAACTAACCCATTTTCAAAATGAAAATATAAAAAAACGATATGTTTTCAAAAGGAATATATTATAGAATAACAAACAAAATACATTTTCGAGATAAAATATAATAAAATAACAAACGCCTGGTCAGGCACATCTGGAATACAAAATTGTTGCTGCGATTTACATCTAAGAAAGCTGACATAATATTCCATATTATGATTCAAGGTATCCAAAACCTTTGCAATGTAGAAAACCATTTGCTTTTTTGTACAAAATAAATCAAGCACAAATTCATCTTGTTCTGCTTGACGAACTAAGGGTTGCTATAAACACTTTTCAGTCAACATGTTTTCTTCGACTTCTGTTTCATCTTCTTTGAACCAATCATTGTCATTGTCAGAATCTTGACACAATACTCTTTCATCATAGTTTTCTTCAGAATCACTTTGCAAAAACTGGCGTTTCATCTTTTTTTTGACTTCTTTTCTACTTTTAGGTGCTTCTCTGGCCGTTGCTATCTCATTTTCTTCTGGAGTGTGGATGGCTATGATGCTTTCTTGATTTTCTTTTGTTGGTTCTAGGATTGGCTTTCAATGGTGCCCTGAATTGTTCTGGTGATACAAAATTACTGTTGCAAGTGGATGATCCAGCAACAGCATCATCGTGTGATACCATATTACCTGCGCCAGTATTAGACTGGGCTGAAATCAGGCTGGCTGGGAACGGTCGATCTGTTACTGTACTGGGCAAGAAATCATCACTGGAGACATATTAAAGTTTTCTGAAAGGCTTTCATTATGTTGGAAATGGTCATTGATTTTGTAATAGCTATTTCAATAAATTCTCCAACATCGTATATGCTAACTGGGCAACCTGGATGACGCATCAACCATAGCATTGTGGTAATAACTCTTGAACGGACCTAAAACTCCCACATCCAAGAGCTGCATTCTTGCTGATGTATGAGGATGAAGTGTAAGGACAGTAACCCCGATTTTTTTTGCTAAGTCAAGCGCCTCTATACTTAAGTGGGATTCGTGGTTGTCCATTATCAGAATACTGGGATTATCCGGCGTGCTATGGCTGTGCTTGATAAAATGCCTCATTACTTCAACGAAGAGCTCACTGGTCATCCAACCCGAAGATGTTGCCGGGATTAAAGTTCCAGGTGGTGTCCCAAAAGTCATTCTGTTATTGACTTTTTTTCGGGGAAAAATAATGGTAGGTGGAAATGCTTGACCACCAGCACTAATAATGCAGCAAGCTGTGCATAATGTTCTCTATTCACCGCTGGTGACTCTGCACAAGTTCTTGTGGCCTTTCGGCCCAATGACTCCCTGGGGTTTCTGTACCGTGGTCGTTCCTGTTTCGTCTATGTTGTATATCAGAGTTCCATCGACAAACTCTCCGCGCCAACTTCTCCGCTTTCCAATTGGGTGATATTTTGAGATTATTAATCATGGCCATATGATAGGCTACTTGACGACAATCTTTTGATGAAACACAATAAAATAATAGCGTATATTTCTTGTAATAGGCTTTCAATACTTTTTCGTGCTGGTCGGAAAACACTTATTTACAGCATAATTTGGAGTTAAATGCAGCTGCACATTAGGTTCGTCGTAATGTCGTGAAAGAAACACCAATTTTTGTCGCAGCTTGGCGGATACTCGAACCACCTTCAATCAGTTGACACGCGGTTTCTATCTTGGTCTGGGTGTGCTTGCCAATTTTTCTGTCGAAACTTTTTCTTCGAGGCATTTTCTGTAACAAAATTGGCATATAAAGTTCAAATGTAAGCCCTGTAATCGCAAGTCTATTAAACCTAATCAAAACTGTGAAATGAATCATTGTTCTTAAAAGATTTCAATTGAATGTGTTTTGAATTAGGTTTAATTGGGGAAAACGAGTCTGAGAAGACTCTCTATAGTTTTGTCCCTTTTATCATGAATTAGGTTTACTGATGTTGGGTACACAGTGGATCATGATCCACTGTTAACCGTGTGCGCTGATCCGCTGTAGACCAAACCGCCATTTAATTTTCAAAATGTGGATTTGACAAAATAAGTTGAATAACACCTATTATTCGAGTGCTCTTACGAATGCTAATGATTTCTTGAAATAATGAAAATATCCAGATCTCATCATAGAAGAACTGATGAAATTACACAAAAAGTTCGACTTACCTGATAATAAGAAATGGAGGCTCCAAAACACAACTTCAGCTGTTAAAAATTCGACTATCAACTGAACCGCTCACCTGTGAAGTGAGTCAAAGAGGCATTACATTACCTAGCACGTGCATCCCGCGCAGGCTCCTACATAAAATCCAATAACAGACTGATTCACTGTGTATCACTGATCCACTGTTGACCACCCTACCCTGCATAAAATAGGCGAAGTTCAGCCTAAGCATTTTTATTAAAATATAAAATATGTATATCAAGCGCCAAACATGATGGCAAACCGCACAAACTCATTTTCAATGTAAACTCCCACTTTAGCTTTTGCACGACATACAAATGCTTTGTAAAGAGGCGTATTATTACTTGTCCTCCAATTTGTATTGTTTGTGAAGTGAAAAGTCAGGCACGTGAAATAATTTTACAAGGGTTCAATTATTTTCAACTACGAAAACCAAGATAAATATTTCTCACGTCCATACCATCATTACATGAAGTAATTCGGAAATATGTTCAAGGAACTAGGTATGAAGGTGGTATTTAAAACAAGGCATACACTACAGAACCTTTTAGAAAATCCAAAGGACCAAGTCGAGAATTCGGAAAAGTCTGGAATTTACGAAATTAAATATAAGGACTGCGATGCCAAATATTATGGCCAGACTCAAAGATCTATTAAAATGAGATATAAAAAACTCTTAGCCCACATACAATATGGAAGACCAGAAAAATCAGCAGTCGCTCATCGTGTTCTGCAAGAAAACCATTCCATAGACTTGTTCATTAAGAATAATTATAGATAAGTCAACGAAAACAGGCATCTGGAGATGCCTGTTAACATAATAATATGATACATATTACCGATGCAACTACCACAATATTTGAAAATCGATTGCGACAGTTATATCGCCAATGCAGCATATGCAGGAATAACTTCACAGAAGAATCCTACTCTGACACTTGTCGGATATAATCCAAAGCCCTTCGTGGTATCAGCCAGGGGAGTAGTTGTTTTCTGATATATGTCAGTCTATTATCCTACAATGTAGGTAATTTGAGACTGACCTGAACAAATTGTTCTTTTAGATAATTTGACAAGTCAATTAATTCCATCAGAATGAAAATTGTGTGATCTGGATTCAACGAAGTCGACGAAGACCGTTTGCGCCTTGGAAGATTGCTCACGTTGAGCACATTTCCAAAAAGGGCAAGAAAAATTTTCCGAATAATAGATCAATGATATCAAAATTCATGTAGGAAGCTGCTACTCACCATATCTTTAAATATTTGGAAGGCTACAACATCTTAAGCGGTCATCAATATGGCTTTCGGAATCAACAGACGATCTTCTATCGTATTGTTACGGTTTCACCACCTCAATTTTTAGTAAACCCCCAGTAGATTTTATAATGGGGAAAGGTAAAGTCTATAAAATTCCACATAGTTCATAGTTTACTTAAGATATAACAAAAATAATCTATTTTGTATTACGATTCATTATGACCCTGTATATGTCAGGAATATAAAACGAGTCTTCGTGTCTTTGCTGGAATCGGCAGATTCACAAAGTTTATTTATAAGATATCGTTTTATTCTACTAATAATTCATCTGCCTCTTATGACAGTTCATGTAATTTCGACATTTGGCAACTTCAGAAATAAAGCGCCTCTTCCATCTTTTCTTGGTTTTGACCAGACACGGGAAGAACATCGCAATTTTACGGATTTGAAAGAAGGTTTCAAAGTATTCCTGAATCGACAATTGATTTATCTCAAAGGAGATAATCAATTATCTACTGTCGTAGGATGTATGCATTTATGTAGGAATTCCACGAAACTTTCAAATTGAAGTTTACCTTGTCGAAGAAATTATGTTCAGACATGTATGCATTTTAAGGCCTTCATTTTCCATTTGCCTGTTCGTTGCTAAATGATAACTCCCTCAAAATCTCTCCAACTTTGAGAATAGCGGTTGACGAATCTCCACTTCTTGAACACCTAGATGACACACCACTGTTAGTAGCGACATAAGAGCGGATAATATTATTCCTTTTGATCGTTTATTTTGGTCTGAACGGGACGTATTGTCATCACAGAAGTAACACTACCAAAACTGTCAGCGTTACTGCGTAATCCACTTCATTTTGCTGAAAAGTACCTAATTTTACTTTGTATCTATTATATCATTTAGAAAACGAGGAAATCATTGTTATAAAATCCTTCCTTTCAATATCATTTATTATTCCTTGCTGATAAATCAAATTTTGTAGATTGGTCACGGAAGTTGGAACTGACACTCTTCGTTACAATTTTTCTTTGCCTTCTATTATTGTTAAAAAAATAACAGTCTTTTTTCATATTTGACCGACGCTCTCTTTCCCATAACTTTCATCAATAAAAGATTCGCAAATTGATTTACTCCTTTCTTTATACCCACTCCCGTCTCCACTGTTGAAAAGCTGGTGGGGCATTTGTGGAGGAAATACTTTCTCACCAAGTGTTCATCTTCAAGAGGAATATTCAACTTCCATGTTTGAAAGGAAGATTAAACTTCCTCTTGAAGATGATCACTTGGTGATAGAAACACGTATCGAGGTGTTAAAAATAACGGTTTGGTGTTGGGACTAAAGTCCAGTAATTATCATAGATTAACCTAATCAATTATTTGAATTTGATAGAAACTTTTGAGAATCGATTTGAAAGTACCTGTTTCAACAAAACAGACTTGAAAGAGGAATTTGAATATACACAAAACATGTGGGAAACTTTCTGGTTCTGGAGGCTACACACTGGTATTTTTAGTACATCAAGACAGGGTGATCTATAAATTAAAGCTTTTTCGTTACAAACTCTGATACAGAAATGTAGATTCAAGTTTAAATTGGGGTATATTTCAAGAAGGGATCAATTTTTTGAAAAGAAAGATCTTGGCTTTCTATTTTTCCATCTTCATACAAAAAAGTGGAAATTTTCGTAGAAAAGAAGAAAGCAATTGATAACAGATGCATAGATCATGGAAAGAAGTATTTTTCAGATATAAACTAGAAGAAAAATCCCCCTCGAAACAACTACTTTCATATAAACATTGATTTTCATAAAAGAAAAAACAACAGTGTTTCTTGAATGCGTTTCTATGAATTTTCATCAAGTATCGCCCGATTCCTTCATATACATTCATATCAAGACTAAGCCACGAATGAGTTGCATCTACTCATGTCATCAATGACGGTAGGTAATGACATTCATTCGCTTATTTGATTTAAACCCAGTCCCAGAAATCCTTTTTAAATTGAAATAGTTATTTTTAGGAAAAGGTTTCGGTTTCCTACTTCTTCTTTATACATCTTTGTAAAGCATTTATTTTAAAATTGATTGTTCACTTCCTTTCCTTGCTAAATTTCCACATTTTTTTGTATAAAGATGGAGGCCTTTCTTCATCAAAAATTTTTCTCTTCCAAAAATATACTTACCCCTTAAAAATTATTTTTTGATAATTTCACTTCATCTCAAACTTCATTGAAAGCTCATCGTGTTCTATGTGCACCTCGTCTTATATTTCATGAAGGATCCAAAAAACGTAAGCATGGAGATAAAGTCAAAAGCATCCGTTTTCACAAAAATATATTTAAAACATATGCAGCCAAATTGATTTGTTTGGTAACAAAAACTTGATTATGGTATTAGGTTAGTCACATTGGTATTGTTCAGAGCTAGTCATATTGACATTCTTATGCTCATTTCATAAAATAATACATGAGCTTTCTGGTTCTGGAGGCACTACTAGTATCTCTTGTACAATTTTCGAATTGGTGAATTCTATCAACTCATCCTTTTCCACTAAAAACAATATAATTATATTAGTCTCGAAAGTCAACTTGAAATTTTAAAAAACACAATTTAATGTGAAATTTTCACTTGAAAGTTTTCAAAACCGCAACACATGTTTCGCTATATGGTAGCATCTTCGGGCGTGGAGTACTGTGATGCCTGATGATGCTATTGTATAGCGAAACACGTGTGGCGGTTTTGTAAACGCAGTGGCGTACACAATGACCTCTGCGACGTGACAAAATGATACACAAAACGTCAATGAGAAGTTTCCTAGGAATTCTTCAATCTTCTGAGATTGAATTTGATATTGGTACCCATGCCAATTATCCAAAAGCCCAAATAGAAGTAAATACTTACGCAAATAAGAAGCAATAACAAGGGGATTGTTATCAATTTGTTTGATGATGTTTTCCAAACGTCTTTGAATATTTAAATAAGTATCATCATGCATATTATCGATGAGATTCAGTTTTTTGTTCCAGAAATATTCTATTTTCCTTTTTGATATCTTCTCCTTATAAAGTTTCAAAATCTGAAACCAATAAAGTGGAATTTTTACATTCAGTAAATAAAATGTTAATAATCTTGAGGGAATGATTTGGGAGTGGGTTTAACTCTTGATATCTGCCTATATCTGTGAAGGTTAGATGGGGTAATTATGAACAAAAAAGTATATTTCTAAGGATATACACCTCTGAAAGTTACCTTCTTTTCATGTACAGAGTAATCCATTTACATCAGAATAATCCGTATAAATCGATAATTTTTTGAAAATACTTTTTTCACATCATGAGTAAAAACGACACCCTTTACAAAAAAAAAAGTCAAATGATGAGAACTATTTGAAACGCGATACCTTATCAAACATATCACAATTGAAAATTGTTGCTATGGAAAATTGAATCAAAATGAGTCTGATTTTAAGTGAAAGTCATCACTTCTGTTAATCCACTAGCGTTAAAAGAATTGAAATATATTCTCGAGTTTCGGAGATATTCCATTTGTGAGTTTTAGGTGAGATGCCCAGTATATTTTGCTTCTGTAGAGATGATCTGAAAAGTGGTGAGACTTTCCTTTCGTCAAATATTCTTATTTTACTTACATGCATAAACACATAGCTCAGCGTCTTTTCATAGGAAAAATGCTGTGGGTTTTCTGAGACTTCCCACAACACTATTGTTTTCAAGTGGTAACTGTCAATTGGTTGTTGTAAAGTATTCCGCATTTTCTGAAAAAAGTAATATTATGTAGAAGAATTTCATTTGCATTTCAGCCAACAAAAGAAGAATAAGATCAGCCAATATAGATCTTGTCTAAATAAAAATAATTTTTCCTTGAAACGACAGTTATGTCCAAAATAGAAACCCTAGAAAACACAATATTTTCTAAAACTCACTGATAAATTTTCACAAATTCACATTTCTTCATTCGCATCCAGCTCCATTCACATGTGGCTAGTGCAACCAATGTTAAATTATAAAATAATATACCTGATACCAAACTTGTCTTCATTATTTTTAATTTGCATGCTCAAGCTATTGTTGTAAATCATACCCGAAAGGAAATAACGCCGGCCGCCACTGGTAACCATAAACCAAACGTTAGGTAGCTGAGAGCATGGGAATATCCAATATCACCTGCCACCCGAGAAGCAGCAAGAAACATGCTATCGATGTCGATGAAACTACGGCGAAATTCTACGATGTTCCATTGCGATATTTAAACGCTGGCTGCAAGCGTATTCGGACAGTCAAGTACACAGCGAAGTGGACGTTACAGTGCGGTACGTGAAGTGATCTAGTTAGGCGATAGACATTAAAATAATAGTTGAATTTTTAGTTGAAGTGTTTGTTGTATTTAAAGTTAAGTCCGATTATTCAGTGTAATCAATTATTGGTGAACCCACGGGTGAAACGTAACACTATTATTTGTTTTGAGTCATGTGCACACTTTAAATTTGTGAGAAACTAGAAATATTCAAACTAGAACAGCCCAATATCAAAATGTGATTCCATTAACCGCAAGTAACAACGACGTCATTTGCTAGCAAGCGTCGCGCTGTCAAAGACAACTTTGGTTAACATTATTGTTATGAATTAACTTCTGTCCCTCTTCATAAATGAATAAGTAGTAGACTTGCCTCAAATATTGATGTATCGAATTTCCAGACCTTTCTCTATCCTTTAATCATCAATTTTGTTATATAACAGGTGTTTTACTTCTGTAGCCGGTGTAGTCATATAATGGGGGTATTTCTTCTCCAAAATTTGCATTTGCCTCTGATTTGTGGATTTGGCTTGTGTTTCTTGGTTATCCAGCTTGATCTCGCAGCACTAGTTCAATGGTTCTTTCTTCTTCCGCCCAACCATTCTTAATTTTCCTTTCTTCTTGATATCTCCTCCATATGTTCAACTTTTTCAGTTATTTCTTGCTAGAAGATTTGTTTTCTATATTTATGAAAATTAAAATCTTATTTTTCTGTTTTTTTTTCACACAATTTTTTGGTTCTGAAGTTGTTTTAACAATCTTCTTTCCTGTTGTCTTCTTTCTTCCCATTCTTTTTTTTTCCATAGGTCAATCGGTAGCCAGGCAGTTTGACGTGGGTGCTTTGTTCACTCACTCGAATTGACTGCCGTGTTGTTCGGTGGTTCAAGCCCTAGGCTAAACGATCGATTTCCACTTGCTATCGTCCAACCCGTGTTAGGAACCACACGTTAAAAGGTAAGACTTCGTTAATCTTTAGCTCGCACAAGTTTCAACTTCTGAGGGATGTCGATCGTAGGGGTGCGACAGCTGGTTAACAGAAAAACAGATTTTAAAACAGATTTTTTCCTTTCCCTTTTCTGATTTTCGTTTCTCCTCTTTCTTTCTTCCTTTTCTTTTTTCACGCTTCATTAATTCTTTTTTTTTTCTTCCCCTTCTCTGTTTTTCGTTGCATTGGCCGCGGTGGTAGTGCGCCGACTCATGATCGGAAGACCGTGGGTTCGATTCCCGCCTTGACCAGAAATTGTTTTCGAGACAATTTATCTGGTTGAAGCTGTGATGATTCTGCAACCGTGTTAGGAATCACACGTTAAAAGGTAAGATCTCGTTAGTCCTTAGCTCGCACAAGTTACTCAACTTCTGAGAGTTAGTTATCTCTCGTATGGGGGGCGACAGCTGATTAATGGAAAAACAGATTTTTCAAACAGATTTATTGTTCCACTTCCAGATATCTAAATTCCGTTTTCAGAAGCGGTACTTGGTTGGGGTTCATGGCTGTGACATTATTTTATAGTTATTTCCGTGCAATTTCTTCGAATTTATTTACCACTATTCTCTTTGTTGGAAAATTCATTTATTTATGTAAATAGTTTAAATCTGCCAAGAATTGATTGTTTTATAGGAGCCAATTCATTTGCAACAGTATCTTTTGGTTTGTTAAATTTAGATAATGAAGACCTCCATCCGAGTTCTATGCAAATAAATAGTACAGTCTTAGAAATGACCGACATTATTGCCTTAATCTGTCTTTTGCAGTGGCGTACGGTAATATATTAATTATATATGATAAAATATACACTGCACATCATAACCTACCCCACCTAACTAACTTTTTACTGGACCCTTGTTAGGAAAATCGGCGAGACAAGTCGATTTTTGATTTCTACAATGTACATTTGAGTATGAACTGTTCACGCCTAATTTCATCCATTACTGGTGGTGAACAACCCTTTCAAAAGATTTAAATAGCATTGGGTGGTGCGTGATAGTTCATTTGATAGGGGGTTTTATTCACCCTTAGAATTGAAATTCGACCCTGTATGACATCGGTTTTGGTTTAGACCTCAAGTCGTGAGACGTGCGTAGATATTAACTGCACGTTTTTGTGGGTGTTTTTGAAAGTTGAGTATAAATGGTCAATACAAGGACTGATATCATGGAGGGTGTATTCTAGCTGTTAGTTGTGCTTGCTATTCATCTCCAAACAACGGTTGCACCACGTGCGTTGAATGAGAAATGCGAAGATAATGTTATTTTTTGTGAGGCTCATCGCAATTATCGTGAGGCTGTACGAATGTTGAATGAACGTTTTCCAGATCGCCCTATTGATATACATTATTTCAAACAGTTAGTGGAAAAACTTTATGAGAACGGCAGTGTACTGAATGAAACACGTTCTGGGCGATCAACTACAGGGGAAGATAAACAAGTGGACATTGTTAGCGAGTTTGTGAATAATCCGTCCTCACCGAGTAGAACTGTTGCCGTAAATTGAGAGGTTTCGTGACCTTTCGTGAAATTGTGACGGTGTTAAGAGTTCTGAAAAAATTAAATGTCATCTCTACACAATAAAAATGTGCATGATCTGACGGACGATGACTCAGACCGCCGTCGAGAATATTGTGAAATTGCCTCAAACAATATTTTGCCAAATCCCAGCTATTTCAAACACATTTGCTTCAGTGATGAGGCTACTTTTTCAAACGGTCACGTGCATAGACAAAACGTGAGTTACTGGTCCGATGAAAATCCTCGACTTTTTCGCTAAAGTCATACCCCAAAAAGTTAATGTGTGGGCAGGAATACTGGGTGACCACATTATAGGTCCCTTATTCATTTAGGAAAATCTGACTGGTGCCCTCTATTTGGAAACGCTGGAAACAGTGATAGATCCACTGACAGTGGCAACTGTCGAAAATAATTTAGATGCGAATTTGCTAGGAAATTATTCTGCAACAAGATGGAACTCCTCTTCATTTTGCAGTTGCTGTGAGGACTTATTTGAATACTGTTTATCCAGGACGGTGGATTGGGCGCCAAGGATCTGTGGCATGACCTCCAAGATCACTAGATCTACCTCCTTTACATTTCTTTCTATGAGGCTACCTAAAATATAAAGTCAACGAGACTCAGTATCACTCTATTCCGGAGTTGCGTGCGCGGATAACAGAAGAGTGTACAATTACTCGCGATACTTTGCAAAGTGTCAGGACTGAAACTAATAATAGATTATATTCTTGCCAGGAGGTCAACACTGTAGAAATCAGAAATCGAGGTGTCTCGGTGATTTTCCTAACAAGAGGCCAGTAACGGGTTAGGTAGGGGGGTACCACTTATGATGCACACTGTATAGAATCACAACCTGACAACAATGTTCTCATTTTAATGCAATATTTTTGAGAATTTAGTGGCTACTATCATGGAATTTTAATATAATATAATAAAGCAAGTAATAATTTTTTTTTCATAGAAATACATTTTAGACTGTACACCTCGAGACTTTTCATATGGTATGCATCATCCTCTGAAAGATATACTGACCTTAAGCAATTTCAATGCTGGTTTCAGTTTTTCCTTTCCATGTATTATACTCTTCTCTTGTGCTTGAAATGACAAACGCCAATATCGGCTTTGATGATGTTGGACGGATTTTGGCAATTTTGGCACAATAAAGAAAGTACGGTCCCCCTGCAAAAGTCAATCAAAAACTTTAATTTTTAAAATACTGATACGATAGACATTCATTTATGAGACTATAGAGGAACTTAAATGATTATTGAGAATATTTTGGAGAATCGATGTTAGTTTGGAACAAGATATGAATCACTTATTTCTCAAAGAGATATATAACCATTGCGAAATTTTGTATTTTGAATAACTGAATCATTCTTGGATAACTTCTGAATATATTTTTTAGGATATGAAAATTATCTTCAAAATATATTATACAGTGTGACCCATTTAAGATGGAAGCACCCTTATAAAACTTACATTTTTCAACCGATTGGAATGTTTTTTTTTGTTAGGTAGATATTCAAAAAGTCTATTAGGACACCAAATATCATGAATAAATCTCAATTTCCAGGGCCAACTAATCTTATTTTTCAAGGTCAAAAATCTAAAAAAATTACTAGCGATTTTTTTAGAAAAACTCTGACTACACCACTGGATTTGTGACATTTTCAAATGGGTAACATGTAAATTACGTTGAAATGCGTCAATCAATAAAAAAGTTATAAAGGAATGAAATTTGAAAAATATGCCGTTTAATAAACCCACCAATTCATGTTCAGGAATTTTATG
>WOGP01000971.1:0-21049 GCA_015342065.1 Leptinotarsa undecemlineata | reverse complement strand
TCCAGAGTTCTAGCGATCTTCCTCGTACTCGTCTCAGGATGTTCCTCAATTTCTTGCAGCACCGCTTCCTCAATTTCAGGAGTTCTTACTACACGAGTTCTACCTTCCGGAGTCCCTTTCTTGAAACTACCAGTTTCCCCAAGTCGACGATGAATATTTGAAAAGGTTCGGCTATCTGGTAAGGAACGATTAGGATACCTTTCCTGAATAAAAGCTGCTAAATCCATTTGTATATTTGGAAAATATACAGAAAAGACGGTTTTTCTATTTCGTGACAGTAATAAAAGACGATTTACAGAACTGGCTACGTATTACACGAAACCGAACGGAAAGTGAAAGAAGTTATGTAGGAGTAATTGTATAGAGATAGAAATCATACAGTTCACCGAGTTTCCGAACAGAAGGCGAAAATATAAGCAATTATCAATAACAATTTCTAAAACAATGATCAGTTCGAGAACATTCAAAATATCGTACCTATCATTTCCTTTCACTGACTTCACTCAATAAGAGTTGTTGAGGAGCTATAAAGTGATACCTTTATACAGAAATGTATCATTTGACCTTGAGGCTTGCTAACTGAAAATATATCTTTCTTTGCAAAGTTGAAGTTACTTCTCATAGTGAGATTGTTTAAAGAATACTTGGGACGAAACATTTGATACTAGGAGAACCACTGCCTACCAGTCCGAATTATTTTTTTAATCGTGACTCCAGCCGTGAAAGCTTACGATGAAAGATCACTCATATATTCTTCATTCAGCAGTAAAATAACTATTTATTACCTATTTTAGTTATCGAATTTCATATACTTTTTGTATATGGATGAAGAGAAGTAATTTTTCTAAACAGACATTTCATAATTAATCCAAGTTCAGACCAAAGTACTCTACTACTTCGTTATTTTTCAACCCCTCGAAGCACATTTTTTTCATTTTCCTGCCTTTCACGAAGACTACTCCAGGTTATAGAGTATACAAACAAGGAATATGACGAAATACCGCAGTAATGAGTAGAAGAGACAGCTGAACTCAGATCACAGGCGTAGATGAATTAATGTCGGAGGGAAAATTGTTCTTGTTGAAATTTGTGATTTGATATCATAATTCACAGAACACATATTTGCCTATAGGATTTATTCGTCAGGATACCTTGAAAAGAGCTAGGTATACATGGGCTGTTCAAAAAATAAGGTGATTATTCAAATTTCGCGGGCTACGTACCTACATTCGATTAGCGATTTTTCATTTTCTGCAATCGAAAAAACTGGATCAAAGAATTTTTTGTGTAAAATATAAAATCCAAACATAAAACACCTCCTGCCCTGTGATCCAAAGAAAGCCAAAGCTTTCTCTGTCTCTGTTGAATTATCTGCATCAGCTGAGGTCTCCTTTGAATATTTCTGGACAGTGTCTAGTGAGTAGATCTGATATTATGCTGAGCCGATCCCTGCTTTTTTGAAGCAATTCTTCGGTTTCCTTCTCAGTCAGTCCCTTCATGAAGGTTTTTCCTTGTGTGTTCCTGGGTGTGTTTTTCAGTACTCTTCATGTTTCTTATAGACCCATTTCAGAATCTGGTTCCATACCAGAGATGTTGGTACCCCTACAGCAGAAGTTCGACGATTATTCAAAAGATATACTAAAGAGTCAGGTAACTGGGAGCTTTATATAACTACTCTAACGACATACAAGGAAATTAGAAAGGCAAAACGGGAGTCTTGGAGAAAGTTCTGTGAGAATATCTCTGATTTACTTTGCAGCACTAACGGTAGAACTTTTGATAGGAAACCACGATTGGGAGGTCGCCAAGAAGATTATCACAGCACCGGAAGTTGAATGGGCTATCAAATCTTTTCAGCCCTTCAAATCTCCTGTGGAGGATGGTATATTTCCATCTCTTCTTCAAAAGGGACTGGAAATTATTTTACTATTATACCACCCAGTTGGTTGGCACCCTAAATCGGTACGACCAATCAGTCTTACATCCTTACTGTTGAAAGAATTCGAGAGGATATTGGACGGACACATCAGAAGGGTGTCATTATATGCATCCTCCCTGAATAACCACCAGTATGCTTATCAAACCGGCATATCGACTTAGCATTAAACAACCTTGTAAAGAAAATCCCTCTATTTCTCGACAAAGAGATTGTGGTTAATGTATTTGAAGGAGCATTTGAACATAGAATCATATCTAACTAACAAAGGTATAGAATCGACAATAACTGGCTGGATCTATGCCATGCTGGTAGACAGAACTGCAACTACGACTTTTCAAGGCGAGGCCATTAGGTTCAGGGTCACCAGAAGCTGCCCTCAAGGTCGTGTATCATCCCTACTCCTCTAGTCGCTCGTGATAGATAATCTGCTTGATACCCTCTACAGAAGAAAAGTAGATCTGCAAGCTTCTGCACATGACCTTGTTATCTTGGCAAGGTTCATGTCGGCAACGGTAGCTTGTAATACCCCCAAAGCACGTTGGACGTTGTTAACAGTTGGTACCTGAGGAAGCAGATGCCTGTCAACCCCAGCAAAACTGTAATAATCTCCTTCACCAGGCGAAGAAAATTGGACAATCTAACGACACATTCCTTTGGAAAGGAGGTGAAATATCTTGCCATTGTCCTTGATGAAAAATCACCTGGAAAGCTCACTTGGAAGAAGTTTTCCACAAAGCCAGACTGTTCATATGGACATGTCGAGGGATTTGTGGTAAAACTTAGGGTTTACGTCCCAAACTAATCCATTGAAATTATATGATGATTGTCAGACCGATGATCACTTATGGTGCAATTGCCTGGTGGCCGAAGGCTTTACAGAAAACCTCCAAGAAGAAGCTCTCTGGCTTACAGAGACAGGAATGTCTGGCCATCAGTGGTACCATCAGTACCACACCGTCAGCGGCCATGGAGATTCTTCTAAATATTTTTCTCTACATTTTTCTGGAGAGAGAGAGGCTAGACTAACAGACTGTTGGTTGACACTGGAAGTGTCTCGAAATGACCTCTGTCTTTATGCCTCCAACTGTCAACTACGAACTGCCTTATAAAGAATTGTCCCCGTTTAGGGAGGACTGGATCCTCCGGAAGGGGGAAATATTAAGAGCAGCTAGTTGTTGGTTCACAGGTGGATCAAAATCATCTTCCGGTTCTGGTGCAAGTGTTTTCAGTCGCAGACCCAGGACAAAGATATCAACCTGTCTAGGAACCTATACGACTGTATTTTAAGCGGAATTTTACGCTATTGAATTGTGTGCGAAGAGATTGGAAGAATCCAACCTCATACGCAAGTCAATAAAAATATTCTTGGACAGTCAAGTGGCGTTAAAAGCTCTGGGCTCCTACCAAGTAATATCTAGATTCGTAGCAAATTGCCAAAAACGACTCTCCTCGATAGGAAGACTCAACATATTTTCTCTGGTTGGGATTCATGGCCATGCAATACAACTGCTGACTTCCTTGCAAAGGAGAGTGCTGCAAGCTTCTTCATCGGACCATACCCTGCCATCGGCATCACTTTAGGCTTTGCCATAGAAACATTGAACACCTGGAAGGCAAGAAGATGCATGGACTTCTGGCAGAATTTCCAGAATTACCTCACTCCAAGGTGTTTATTAACCCTTCGGAACTTGATACCAAACAGTTGTTAGACTGCAGTAGGGATGAACTACGATGTCTAACAAGCCTTCTTACAGGTCACTGTCCTTTGAATCATCATATGCAGAGACTCAGACTGTCGGAAAACAGTGTGTGTCGCCTCTGGTGGAAAAATGATGAAACGGCCAAGCATATACTTTGTGCCTGCCCAGCTGGGTTTGGAAAGAATGTAGACGTAATGCGAGCGTAAGGCTCCCGATAAAAGTTTTGTTTACATCAATCAAGTAATTGAGTAACTGTGTTCAAATCACTATCGTTTTCCAGTCTTACTGGTTATTCCTTTTTTGTCAATAAAGAGTTCTTAGAACTGATTTTCATTAATACATTTGACACCACTGAGCCATATAAACTTACATAGAAAGTATCAAACTCTTTTCTGAGACTAACTCCATTCAACAGTAGTTCTGTAAAAATTTCAGGGGTATTTTTATTATTAAGTAAGTAATTTTGTAAGTTTCAGACAGATAGATAATGAGGCATGGGTTCCCAATACACATTTAGGAAAAAATAGTATACTAAAGTACATGCAAAGATACAGGAGTGGTTGCCCAAGTATTTTGAGTACATAGAACGAATCCGCTCAGTTTCATGATATTTTACAGATGTTCGTAACGAATGAATTGTCTCATATTCAACATCGTTACGAGTGGGCAGAACTGTATTGGATTCAGATGATGAGTATTGCCGTGGAAAGTTAATTGCAGCATGAGCTTGTTAAATGCGCTAATCTGTGCTAAGGTTCTAATATCTACGTCTTTTCGAGAATTATTAGTTTATTCTCTGTTTGTGTATATTTGTTTCACAGACTCCTATTTCCCGATCTGAAAATTCTGGATCAGACTTATTATTCTGCTGCGACATCAGTTGATTAGAAACTAATGCAAACTATCGCGAAGCCACCTCAACTTTTGTTTAAAGGCACTCGAACATGTATATTGATAAAATAAAATAGACAATATGACAGAGCAGCTCCAGTAGGTTATTTCAAAAGTCACTCAATAAAAAGTGAAAATTATAAAATACCCCTCCCACGTAACGCCAATGAGGTAGCTGGAATGAGCGGAAACATGCTGCAGGGCATCGCGGTGCCGATTGTCTGCCTGTCCTGAGGGAGTCGTTTCTAGCGCCTCCGGTGTCCCGGCTGAAGAGCTCTCGGCGGTATGCTAGAGGCGGTCGGAAACTACGTCTTTGTTGATGACGATATCGAGTTGGCGGTTGCCATGGAAATTCATGTCGATGAAAATTGTTTTCCTTTTCAATTTTTAAAATCTACAGACTGATCCCAGTCAAAAACTCATCTTCGGTAACTTTTTCATTTTTGAAGAATCAACATACAAGAAATGGAAAAAAATTATTGATACTTTTTTTCTCTTAGAAAGTCAGCATTTATTATATTTTCTGATAGCAAATGATATACACATCATAAAACTTATGAACTTATGTAAAATTAAAAATAAAGAGTGTTGATGCAAGATGATAATTCTTCAAATTCAAAGGGTTATATTTTAAGGAGTGGCTAATTTTTTGAGAAAGAAAGTTTTTGGCCTTCTACTACTCCACCTTGATACAAAAAATATGGGAATCATCCAAAGAAAGAAAGGGAGCAAATTTTAAAAGAAGTAACTCTCTACACACATGTGTAGATCATGCAGAAAAGTAACTTTCAGACACAAACTGGAAGGAAAAGCCTCCTAAAACAGCTAGTTCCACATAAACATTTAATTACAAGAAAGAAAAATGTTTACGAATTTGAACACTGAATTATACACAAACACTTTTCTCTACTCAGTTTGTATTCCAAACATTCATTATGGAATAAACTCAGATATCATTCACAGTATTTCTACACAGTATACTGCATGAAAGGTGAAAATTTCACATACAAGGAACAGGGTTATCCTCACTGGTAGACATCAATGTTTCGCCGTAAGACAATTGCCTTATACCTCTTCAGTACCAATCTGGATAATATTGTAAGAAAAAACACACAATTATTCATTCATAAATTACGATTTTTCATGTCACAGAATAAGTTTAATCTACTCATGTCATCGATGACATCGTAATGACATTCATTCGCGATAAAAGGAATATTGTTTAAATTTAAAGGATTCTGTTTTCAGGGGTTACTAATTGTTTAGGAAATAAAGATTTTGACCTTCTACTATTCCATCTTGACACAAAAAAATATAGGAATCCTCCAAAGAAAGAAAAGAAACAATCAATTTTAAAATAAGTAACTCTATACATATGTATGTAGATCATGCAATGAAGTTAGTTTCATGCACAAATTCTGAAAAACAATATCAATCCATTTCAAATCCCCACGTAGATTCAGTTTTTAAACAAATAATATTGTGCTGTACATCATGACTAATAACCTGCAATTATCAACGCAACTCCGCAAAAATGCGGTAATGAAAAAAAACAGGTCAAGAAGCACGAATTTCAACTTGGCCTTCTTGTCACAGAAGAATGAAACAGAAAGACCGGTTTGAAACCTTCATAACCACTCTATGGAATGTGTTGACGAACATGAATTCTTGGCTACAATGCTCAACAGAAAGCTTCGATAAGATGCACAAATCTGGTATTTGACAGAATCGTACCAGAATGGACTCAACTTGGTGAAGTCACTAGCAAGACAACATGAGGGTGCTGATTGTGTAACATGATACACAGAACCTTCATGATGAAAAATTGATTACGGAGCAATCATTTAGGAAACTGCTGTAAAGTCACTTTTCAAACAGCTCCAAGAATCGTACCCGGATCCTAAATAACAGGTCCTGTAGAAACCCTTCGTATAAAAGCTGATGAACCTCCTCTATTGAAGCAGCCCTAAGGCTCGTACTCGGATCCTACAGAACAGGTCCTGTAGAAAGCCTGTATAAAATCTGATGAACTTTCTTCAAATATTCAGAGACAGTTTCTTACTCTGCCCTAATGTATCTCTTGAAGGGAATTCCAACAAAATAATACCATACATCAGACACCTCATCAAGCACAGACATGATTTTTTTCAACTCCTTTAATCACCACCATGGATGATAAAACCACCACTGCAACTAATATCTCATCAAAAATTCAAAATCCTCGACCTTCAGGTTGAGTACAAAGATGATATATAAATCTTGGCTAATGCTTCAACAATCAACGGTGGCAAAAAAGTCAGAGTTTCTTTCATCACCGACTCTACCAAACTTATAGCCTATCATATGTTTACACAACATGTACTGAAGAATGTTTACGGTTATACTCACTGCTTCTTTCAGTGCAATACATGCATGCAATACATGCATACATGCATACCCTACGCAACCGAAAGTATAACGCATGAAATCAGAATAAGATACATTCAACAAAATAAATTAAGGACTTGGAAAATGTATCGTTATAATTGCCGTAAACGAAATAACAGATATTATGTTCAAAAACATCTACTACACCGAGTGCAAAGAACTTTCTAGAAATGTCCTCATAAACACCATTAACATATATTCGAGAAAACTACGACGTACCAGCTGACAAAACACCAACGATAAATTACACCTCATAACGAAATAAATTGAAGATCATCTTCTCAAGATTACACACAGTAAAATAACTCACCATCATCTTCCTATCAAAGAAGAGGCCGAAAATATGAAACATGCCTATGTACATCCACTGATAACAGCTTCGAGTTATCGAAAAATTTTCAGCAGAATTTCGACAAACGCAAACTGAAGCTAATCACAGTTGAATACACCTGACTGGATAACTCTAGGTTTAACTATACCTGAAGCATGATCAATCATATTATTGTTACATTTCATTATTATAATTATTGTTGTGATTGTAAGTTTATCCTCTGGGTTTCCATTTGCCGGTCTTAACTGTAAGTTTGTCCAAGTCCTCTTGGTTTCCATTTGCCGGTCTCAATATAGACCAGTAATACCGTAGACCAAGTATTCCAAGTATGAAATTATTTTCATCTTGCGTTCCAATCTACCCTTCCCTACTCTCTTCTTTCGTGATTGTAATTATACATGTGTCCAAATCCTCTGGGTTTCCATTTGCCGGTCCCACTATAGACCAATGGGAGGTAGTCCAAGTGTTGCAAAATAGTATAAAATTATTTTGATCTTCCGTTTTAATCTATCCTCCCCTCTTCTTCAGTAACTTTTCATTCTAGTTCAGTCGATGTTCAACCGCTTTCGTCAGACCAATTCTTTCTTTCTGGGCATCGGAACTAATGAAAATGTAGAAATTACAGCTCTTCCAGAGAATTGAATTTGGGTAGTTGTAGTATGCCGAGCTCTCGATCAAGAGGTCTTTGATTTAAATTTGCCTTTGATTAAACATTTTTCTACCGATAATTTTTTTGGTTGAAGTTGGATAAATTCTACTTTGTTATATGACTGTTAGATCACTCAAGAAGTTATTAACTTGACACGAGACTAATGAATAAAAATTCAGCAAAGTTACGTGTTACCTGCCGTTAGTAGCTTCAAAACAGAAAAAAATATGTGACAAAGAGAGCTGTTGAGCGCCTGGTTCCTGTTCATTTGGAAAATTAACAAAAAACAAAGAGACTTGTTGGGAACAAAATTGGTGCTGCTTACCAGTGAAACAATATTTTTCAGAATTTCATTTTTTTGGACTTCCATTGTCTGATACTATGATTTAAAATCCCTGAAAGAACTGAAAAAGAAGAAATTAAAAAATAAATAGCTGAAAATAACAATTATACTGAGCAAAAAAAACTGAAATGAAATAATAGTAAAATAAAATACAAGTAGAACTAGAACAATTGAACAAAAAATTGAAATTAAAGTTTAAGAGATTCCAAGCCAAGTTACTTCAGGACGTTTCGATTGTTAGTATCCACAATCGTCTTCGGGTGATGACTGGACTGATTCCTCTGAGAGATCACTATTTTCGAGTACTTTCACTCATCTCTGCTTTCCTTTTTTCGCTTCACTGGTTTAGTGGGAGATGATCGTTTGGCGGGAGTTGGCCATTTTTCGCTTGCTTATGGGTTTCCATATATTGCGTATATCTACAATAGCTTGGCTGAATACATTATTGGACAACATGTATGCGGCTTCTTTGAATTTCCGCCTAAATCAATGTTCCTCACTATATATGATCTCAGCTTGGAACCAGTCGACGTTATGTTGATGAGTCCAAATATGCTCTGCTTTTCTGATTTGTTGTTGGTTTCCCCTCGCTGTTTGTGTTTCTTGTGCTTAGCAATGAGAACATTCAATGACCTCTTAGTTTCACCGATATAGGATTTTCCGCACTCACAGGGTGTCCGGTAAATGCAATTCTTTGAATCGCAGTCCGCGTTTGGTGACCTGTTTTTCGTGTGGCTGCTACGGAATATGTTTCCGAATCTGAAGCAGATTCTGATGTTGTACTAGGATCGAATTATTCGTATCCTTTTTGATAATCCTCTGATGTACGGAAGTGCAAGCACTCGTTGTGACGGCTTCCCTTCCTTGCGAGGCTCCTGCGGTCTTTTAGCCAAAGTCTGTTCCACCATCGCTTTGGAGTAGCCATTCCGTTAAAGATTATTTTTGATGATGTCTAGTTCTTTCCCGAGACCTTCCTTCGTATTAGACATTCCGAAAGCAGGGTCTAATAGAGTCTTGATGATTCCTCTTTTGGTCGATTGATGGTGGTTGAATTCGTGGTTCAGATACTGTCCCGTGTGAGTTGGTTTTCGGAAAACAGATGTTTCCCACTCAGTGTCGGTCCTATTCACCAACACGTCTAAGAATGGCAATTCGTGGGGTACTGCCTTCTCCATTGTGAAAGTGATGGAATATCTTACGCTGTTAATGTGTTTCAGTGAGGCGTCTAGTTCAGAATTCCCATGGTTCCATATTAAGAAGGTGTCGTCAACGTATTTCAACCAGAGACGAGGTTTCTTGTGGGCTTCTTCAATGGCCAGAGTTTTAAACCACTCCATATATATGTTGGCTATGACTGGTGGAAGTGGCGATCCCATTGGCAGTCCCTCATCTTGTGTAAAGAATTCGTCCTTCAGTTGGAAATTACAGTTTCGTACACAGTATTTTAGCAATTCCATAATTACTTCTGTAGGTGCATTCGTTAGGTCCCCCGTCTTCAGATAGCATCCTCTATATGATTTGGAGTACTTCTTCAACCTGAAAGTTGATGTAAAGGTTTTCCACGTCGAAACTGATTAGTTGATCTTCATGTGTGACTTCATTTGCCCCTAGAAGAAGATTCTTCACAAAAGACGATGTTCTTTCTTGTATTGGTTGTATTATGGGGAGTAAAAATCTAGACAAGTTTTGTGTAGCCGAATCTTTGGAGATCATGATCGGTCTCAGCATATAGACCTGCGCCATGAGGTAATCGTCGTTGACTGCTCTTGTTATTTGTTACTGGTAAATTTGACGGTTTTTCTCCAGGTGGTGTTGGTTCTCCTGATCAATAAACTGTGAAAAACAAGAGACAGACCAGAATTATGTTATGACAAATGTTCTGAGGATAGATTTTCCTACACATTAACAGGTCTGGCAACAATTCGGAAATGAAAAAGAAAACTAGTTTGGATATAACGTAACTCTAACAGTGGTCTGGATCCAGTACTGAATACAACGACTTATAAAATGATTAGATCTAGGTACGATAACTTCATAAATAATTCAAGCTCGAATTGATGACAATTTTTGTTGAATCGAACGAAGGTCAAAGATAATATGATGCCAAAGCTTTCTTTAACCACCCTCTTATTTATATTACCCAAAGGAAACTATATTCTTTATTGAACTATCAAAATGAAGAGGAGGTGGCAATATTTTTTAAGTCCTCTATTATATTGTACATTTCGCAGTTTACTCGCAAATTCAACATTATGGAAACACTTCATCCCGTTCCATCATGATTCTCGTATCCTGTTTGCTAGCTCGTACATCCGGCGAAAATGATGAACTCCCGAGGTCACGAATTCGCCGTTGAATACGTGGAAGGCCCCGAAGGCTCCTCCAGCAACCCCTCGTAGCCTCCTGGCCATCGACGGTTCGGCACGAAAGAATTGTAAAGCGCGGACCGGGTTTGACCTATTGATCTACGCCTCGAGCACCGTTGGGCGCGCCAATGTAGACAAAGAGTCCCGAGTTTTGATCCCGAGGGCCCATCTGCATTGATAATGATGTAGCCTTGAGGGCTCAGGGTTGTTCCAGATGTATAGGGTGTTTGAAGATATCAACGAAATTCGAACGCGACATAATCACGTTGGGCGCGCACATATCGATCTTTTCTGGCTAACTGCATGCAGGTCGAATTGTTTCGGTTCCAAACAACTTTTTGGCCTTTTTGTTTGAGAAATAAACGAGGAAGCAAAGCTGACTTCCCTGTTGTAAGATTTGGGGAAATTTTTAAAGGTACCACGGAAAGAAAGCATCACATAAACCAGAAAAGTCCGCTCAATGCACATGCACTGCTCAAATATTTAAAAACAATTTGAACCGAAACATAATTCAGATGGTTGACGCGAAACGTAGCGGACTTTGGAATGCACCACATGAATACATCGTATGCGCTTTCCAAACGTCCGTAACTTTATGAAAAATTGACCAAATTGGACGTTTATACAGGGTTTACATAAGTACGTAAAAATATTAAAGTGACCTATTCCAGATACTATTTCAAAAAAAAGGCTATATGAACTTGTCTCCGAAAATTCTTCGTGTCGGAGATACGGGGTGTTGAAATTGAATGTTTTGTTCACTTTTTGAAAATAACTCTTGCAAAAAAATAAGGTATTTGCACGAAATTCGGTACCCGAGGTGTTTTTGACATGGGAAATCATAATTTCATATTTATTTTCATGTAATATCCAGAGGGCGCTGCGTACGCTGTCATTATTTATTTCAAATTTCCATAACTTTTTTGATAGTAAACTTTTGGTGTTTTTCATGAACAGATACATGTACAATTTTCTATATCGATGCATATTACTTAGCTCCTGGAACACTAAGTGAAGTTGCTAAGAACATTACAAAAACTAAGTATGTGGTGGATCTCATCAAAATAAACAACTTTTTCCTATGAAATGTTTAACGAAGAATGATTCGTTTTCGAAATAAAGATTGATGAAATTTTTCAAAACATGGTAGGTTTTTATCATAAGTTTTTTTGTAATTTTAGTTATTTTCATCAAACATATTATAGAAAAAAGTTGTTCAGTTGGACGAGATCCACCACATCCTTAGTTTTTGTAATGTTCTCAGCAACTTCAGTTAGTTACTCGGAAAAAGTGTGGAAATTAGGTTATTTCATGAAAAGTACCAAAAGTTCACTGTCATGAAAGTTAGGGCAATTTGAAATAAATAATGACAGCGTACGCAGCGCCCTCAAGATGTTACATGAAAATTATACGATATTATGATTTCCCATGTCAAAAAAAACCCGAATACCGAATTTCAAATAACTTACAATAACTTGCAAGAGTTATTTTTCAAAAGCAAAGAAAAAAATTAAATTTCAACACCCCGTATATCCGAAACGAAACATTTTCGGAAAGAAGTTCATATAGACTTTTTTTCTTAAAATTGTCTCAGGAATACATCACTTGAATATTTCAACGTACTTATGTTACACCCTGTATATAAAAAATTTTTGTTTTTAAACGCAAAGTCGCTTCTCGCTATCTGTCCCTATGTATGCTCAAATCTTCAAAACTACGCAACGGCTTTCGGTACGGGTTTTTTATTTGTGATTTCAAATTCGATCCTCATCATAGGAATCTCGGAAACTAGGAGAGATACGAAGATGGTTAAATTTGAGCTAAGTTGCGCATTTACCTGACTAACAATATGCTGTTGAGAAAGTTCTGAAAGTCCAAGTATATCAGGAGATATCCGAAAAAAAACGGAAAATTCGGAAAATGGCATTTACGTTTTTCTGGATTTATTTTTCGAAGGATTCGAAAATAAGTTGCATTTCCACCTTGCCACTTATTCCCTGCTACATATTGGTGTTTTCAGATTTGCTATCCGACGTTTTGTTTTCCGGCCACCATCATCAACTTTATTTTCTCTCAAAGGCGCTACATTGGATTCTTTCTGTTTTGAATAGAAGCAGATTTTACCTTTTTCAATGATGTATCATAAGTTATCATTCTTTTTCGAAAAATTGGAGACATTGAAATATATTAATTCTTATTATAATAGGCTTTGACTTTGACGTTTCTCAATTCGACTTTCAATTTTGTTACACTCAATGACATTTTGTATTTTGTTATTATAGGGAATAATGAGTCGGTGAGGGGGCCAGCAAGGTTTCCAGACTCAAGTGTTATGGATACATTCTTATACTGAAAAATTGAGTGTATGGCAGAGAAAATATCACAGTATTAGGGGCCTTCAACACAGCATTATTAGAGAGTTCGGAGTATTGAGGAGGGGGGGGGATTAATCGTGCAGTGAATAATATTCAAAGAAGAGCACACTTGTGTTATTATGAAAAAGACGAGTATTTTGAGCATTTGTTATGATTTACATTCGTCTTTACATTTTATTTAATTTTTGTCATTTGTTCAAAGTTCTATTTTCATTGAAAAAAACACAATGTCTAATTTACCTCATACACCCCTCATTTATTTTCATTGACTTTTCAAACGAACCAAACTCGGTGGGATTTTAATCCAATAACTTGAACATACTTCGATGTGGTTGTTGTCTTTCGAGATACAGATTTAAATACATTTCCGGTGTCCTAACACTGTTTCTATCGCATTTGTAATAAATTTGTATCATATCTCTTTTTTCTTCATTCGTGAAAGCCATTTTTCGCCAAAAATTCAATGACTTGTACAATAACAAAATATCATTGAGTGTAACAAATTGAAAGTCAAATTTAGAAACAAAGCCTATTATGATAAAAATTAATTTTTTTCAATATCTCCAATTTTTCGAAAAAGAATTATAACTCATGATACATCATTTAAAAGGTTCTCATCAAAACAGAAAGAATTCAATGTAGCGCCCTTAAGAAAAAATAAAGTTGATGATGGTGGCCGCAAGACGTATCTCTCATAGTTTCCGAAATCTCAATGGTGATGATCGAATTTGAAACACTCTATATGTATTGTTACGTATTCTCCGTGGGTTCGCCAATAATAATTGACTACACTGTACAATAACTTTATTTTCAATGTGAATACAACAAAACACTTCAACTAAAACTTCAACTATTATTCAAATGTCTATCGCCTGATCATGTCGCTCTGCACAGCACTGTGCGCGAAACTTGACTTCACTTGATTATATTGATATGTGAGTGGGTCGCGGTTATATACTGTGAACGAAGTATCTCGAATTCTGCAGAATTCCATCGAAACGGCGCGAATATCGAACAGCCACGAAACGTCGGTCGGGCTGGGCACGAACTTGGCAACGTCACAATTGATTAAACGCTACCATCGGCGGCCGGCGTTATTTTCATCAGGGTATGATTCAGAACAGTATATAACATGCATGATATAGTAGGGAAATACTAAGAGTTTCAGAGATTCCTAATGTGATGTAAATAAACGCTCACTCTGCAAATGCAGACTGAACCCTACGAGATATATCAGTATCATGAACTACAGTATTGTACACCTTAAGAAGTATATGTCTATCTCGTAGAAATAACATAAAATATTGTCGCTTATTTACGAAGCCATTTTAAGCAATACAGCATTATTCCTTATCCAATTGAGTACCTTAAATACATTGTGCATTCAATATAGATCATTTCGGACCTTTACATCATGTAATTTAAAGGAATATTTCCGAAGATATGAAATGCAGGGACATAGCAGTTGCGGCGGTACCGGCAGGGGGGGCGATGACGCGTTTCTATAAATAGCGCGTTCCATAGGGATCAATTGTTGCCCTCTCCTATTTACGATATACAGCAGTCAATTAGTGAAATGCCTTCAGTATTGCAGTGTACATCTTTATGCTGATGACACCCAAATATATTATTCTTTTGAACCACACAGAATAAATGACGCTATTTGGCGGATCAGTCATGATCTCGACACATTTTCATCACTTGCTGAAAATATGTGCTCAATGAATAATACATCTAAGTCGAAATTACTGATATTTGGTCCAAAAAATCACAGAGATGTTGTAAAACAACAACTCAATATTAGTATAGGTTCCAGTGTATTGGAAATTGTGAAGGAAGCAAAAAATCTTGGGAAGATTATAGACAGTGATCTCCGATTTGATTCCCATGTGAATAAACTAATTCAGAAAACTTACCTCTCACTCAAGCTGATGTACAGAAATCGAAAATTCCTCCCTAAAAACACAAAAATTATTCCATGTGACAGTCTCGTTCTTTCATCTTTGAACTATACAGATGTACTCTATGGACCAAGCCTCACAATTAGGAACAAGAAAAGACTCCAAAAGATTCAAAACTCCTGCCTTCGCGTTATTTATGGGGGTACGTAGAAGAAAAAAAATCTCATCAAAGCTATCAGAAACTTGTTGGCTCAATATGGAAAACCGAAGGTCATTACACTCAGCGTGTTTCTATCACAATGTTATCTGCAATAAAATTCCGACCTATCTATATAATAAAATTGCTTTTCGGATTGACGTACACAACTTGAATGTAAGGCATAAAGGGTTATTAACTCCTCCGATACACACTCATCAATTTTTCAAACGATCATTTACGTATCAGGAATGCAACGTTTACAATAAACTTCCCCCTCATTTAGATAATTTCAAAATAGGTATTTTTAGGCAAACATTGAAAATTGAACTACTAGGTAAACAAACAATAGTTTATCCATATGTATTTTTTTGTTATTGGAATGCTGATTCATATCAGCTCTATAATATATTACTTTTTCAATTTTTTGTCTTGTTTTTTGTTTGTATTTGTTTTATTTTTTTTGCCAGTTCTCGTAGCTGGCTGTGGAGGTTAAGTGGTAGAACAAACATGTAGTGTTCTACACTGCAGTTTTGAACTTCGCCTTTTGGATGTTGTATTTCACCCAATAAAGACCATTATTATTATTATTAAATTAGCCGATACCAATGATGAGTATCGGCTATAGTAGTAAAAGTTATCATATATACTCCTAGACTTTGTCGATATTTTAGTATGGTGTTTCAAATGAAAAATTTAAAACAGTCTTGGAATATGAACTTCTGAATTTACTGAAGTCTTATAGTTACAATAACTGATGGTGGTTGTAATGATAGCTGATAAATATTCTTGGCAATTCTTCAATATCCTCGAAGCTCTAAAGAGATTCAATTTCTCCATATTCTAATCATCTAGTGACAGCAAAATGGAAATCAATAAACTCCTGAACTTTTCCCTTTCCGTCACACTATTATTGTTCTTAGTTTTATCAGGAACTGAAGCGTTTCCAATATACTTAAGAACCATAGTAATCCATTTGTTAATAATGCTTTTATTTTTTCAGTAGATATTTGATTGTCACCAGATAAATAATGTCAAGAAATTTTCCTAATAGCCGTCGATTGAAAAGACTATTTTTGTTAGAATGTAAAAGGTTTCGTTGCCTATTAGTACATCCTACGAAGTGAAAAATATGAGGTCTTTTGTATTTATACTTCTGGTGGAAATTACAACTGGACTACTCCACTTCAATCATTCAACAGATGTAAAAAAAGAGTTGAAAAAATATATAGAAAATATCAAAAATTGCTACGTCTCAAACTCAGAAGTATGCGGTTATTTGGGTATCAACAAAAACGAAACTAGGGATATAGCAGATTGGTTCATTTCTCAACAAAATTGTGTGGCAATACTCAGTTCTAGGATCAAAGTGAGTTCAATGTTCATATTTATGTCTTCAATTCGAGAGCTCCCGGAGTACGTCGACATTATTATGGAGAGCCCCAATTACGAGAGCGGCGTAAAAGTGCACTTCATCATCGTGGTAGAAATGAGAGATAGAACCTCATTATCGAAACCTCTGGAAAACGTATGGTCCAGAAATATATCCAAATTTGTTCTTGTCTTTATAGATGAACAATATAAAGTTATCAGTTATCACCATTTCAAACAGAAACGTGCGATAAGATTGATCAATTTCGGTGAAAAATGCGAAAGAATGTTCCCTGATAGGGCAAAAAACTTTTTCGGAGCCAATCTGAATGTAGCCTCTACCGAAAGAAGACCATACATATATCACGAAAATGGTGAATGGAAAGGCAAAGATGTCATTTTAGTGAACATAATAGCTCGTATTTTAAATGCAACGATTCGCCACGTAACCGTGAATGATTCCCCAAATCCGAATGAATCAGTTTCATATTTACACTCCAATAAAGCAGATATTGCTTTATTCAGAATGTTCAAAGTAAGTCTATAAATATTTTGATATGATTCGATGTTAATTATTTATATGTTTCCCACCTGAATGGTGAGAAAGAAGAATATATTTGCAACAAATCCCAAACAACCTTAATTTGTAATATCAGGTCCCAGATAATACTGTCAAGATTGTAATATCATTAGTCTGGGTCACAAGATCATTCCATTCGGAATGACCGCTAGCAACTTTTTGAAAAATTTCAAGAAGACCTCGAAAAAATTGCAAAATTTATTAACAATTTAATAAAAAAAAATCTTACCTCTTAGAACTCTATCACTTTTAATTTAGTGGCCAAAATAGCGCTAAAAGCAATAAAAGATATTTCAACCCATTAAATATCAGTATCAAGAAGAAAAATTCACATACCTTCTAGACATTTGAGTAAACGAAAAATCCATGAAAAAACTTTTTTCCCGCGGTCACTTTATTAGATATAGATAATTTAATTAATCAACTAATTTTTAGAAGTTTCAAATTTACATAAAAATCCAGATAATTTTTAAACTCAAGACTTCAAATTTCGTTCACTCCTTGGAGCTTTCTTGAGAGCCTTGAAAAAAGATTCCCGTTGAAAAAATTTTAAAAAAATTTGATTTTCCACTTCTTACTTCTATTTGTTTAAAAAATTGTTGTAATGAAATATATTGTTTATAAAATATTTGAAATTTCATTGGGGGGATTTCTATCAGTGATAAATATGATGATTTTTAAAAACAATCTCGTTTCTTAAAAAAAAATATTGCTTAAAAACGCATTTCTTGATTAACAATTTTTTACTACTAGATATGAATATTAAGGAAAGATGTTTGAAATCATTATTTCTGTTTTTCTTTGTTATTCTGAAAAAAACTTTTTTTTTATTTATATTTTCTATATTTATGTAACAAACAATTTGTTTTGAACAAATTTATTTCTGCGATATATTTTTTTAAATACTACAAAAAAACAACCATGTGTCACTTTTTGACCATGAGAAATTAGAATATTTCTCTATGATGGCATTTATGTGTAACTAAGCATATGTAGGTTATTGCCAGGTGACGCTGAAAAACTCAGTTATCAAAGAAAATGCACTGCAAATAAACATGTACTACAAATTTTAGCTACCGATTTCGAGTTTTCATTTTCCATTTCTTTGTTATACTTAAATCATATGGAGAGCTATGCTTAGCCACATTTTCTAAACAATCTAGCGAACCGTCTATTTGGATTCGCTAGTCATTATGAAGAGTTAAACTTTTCCAAAATCAGATTGGTATAATGCAAATTTATTAGCTTTCAATATATCAAAAACCAAGGTTTTATCCTTTAATTGCAATCTTGATAATATTCCTCTAGCTTCGAATTCAAATGTGATTGAGAACACGTCATGTAACAAATTTCTTGGGTTATTAATTGATAATAAGTTGAAGTTTGAGGACCACATACTATCACTTAACAAAAAACTTTCATCTGGATGTTATGCTGTGAAAATAACTTTTAACGAACTAGGACTAACTGCAGCTAAAACTGTTTATTATTCATTAGTAGAATCATATCTAAGATATGGGATCCCTTTCTGGGGGTTAAGTATCAAATTGGACTTGAGTCGATTTTTATTCTGCAGAAAAAGTCTTTAAGATTTCTCTGTAGAGCCAGGCGGCGAGATTCTTGTAGGCCTTTGTTTGTCGTAAACAAAATTGTATCACTGTATGCTCTATTCATTTCAGAAACAGTTTGTTTATAGTCCGGTCAAATTAGACTAAAAATAAGAGTGAAGGTACATAAATTTACAGCAAGCTGCAAATGCGTGTTACTGTTCAAAACATAGTTGAAAATAAGATTTAAAAATTCCGAATGATTGCGATGCCTGGAAAAAAATTTATTCGAGGTCAAAGGTAAAAAATCTCGAAACAAATTGGTTTTTCGCGATTTTCAGGAAAACGGTAAGTTTTATCATAAAATAACCTCAAATGAAAATTGTAGATCATTAAATTATCTACAAAAAATTTATCAATACTTTTTTTGCAAATACTCACAACAAATCTCGGTTCATTTCAATGTTGAAGGATAAGTTTATTGGCAAAAATATATTGGTTAAACAGACTAATAACGTTGCCGATGTACTGATTATTGAAACAGCTATAGAGCAATTTAATTTGACAAATAGAACTATTGTTTTTGGTGAAGATGTAGACTTACTCGTACTTCTTACTGCTCGAACTCCACCTGAAAAAACTATTTTCTTTCTTAAGCCAGGAAAAGCTCAGAGTCAAACCGAAATATATTTTAGCAAAGAGTCAAAATGATGTACTATTTTTACACGCAATAACTGGCTGTGATACGACATCTGCATTTTACAGGAGGGGTAAAGTAACAGTCTTTAAAATGTTTGAAAAACAAGATTTAGTTCAATGTGCTGAAGTTTTCAAAAAATTAATTCGACTCAACAAGAAATTATCACCAACGGGATTCAGTTTCTTCTTTCTATGTACAGAGCTCCGAAAAAGACCACCTGCTCAGGTAAGTATCGATATGCATGTTTCGTAAAAAACACTAAAATAAGAAACAGGTGCAATTAGCTTCTCTTCCTCCAACCTCAGTTGCTGCTCATCAACATCTTTTCCGGGTATATTACCAAGTTCAAGTGTGGCTTGGTTAGCAGCTAGACCCAAAAGACTGGGTTGGAAGTTGGTCGACAATGCATTAGGACCTATTCAGACTTTACTCCCACCTGCGCCGGAAAAACTACTGAACACAATTTTTGCAACTGTAAAAAGGGATGCAGCGCTAAATGTGGTTGTTAAAAAGTTGGACTGATGTGTTCTCTGGCATGTACACATTGTCAAGGCTAGTTATGTTCTAATGCTGAATCAACAATAGTGGAGGATTCATTTGATACCAACAAGGAAACATGCGATACATCACTCTTGACGCAGTTTAGCTACACCCAGGATGAACATCAAAAAGAAGAAGAAGGTCAAGAAGAAGAACGACAAGAAGACTCAGATTAATAAATTTTTAATTTTTTTTATATCAATCGCTTTTATAATTTCCAACCCTTCCTAATATATTTTATTAAGCAAGTTTTCAATTCGACAGAATAACAACAAACATGTGGAATAGGCCTACTGGAGAAACCACGTTAAAAAAACGCGCTAAGTACACTACCTCATAGGTGGCGCGGAAACGTGTGCATATAATGACCATTACAACTTTTACAGCTTTTTGACTCGTCATATCTCAGAAACGGTGGCTCTAAGAAAAAAAAGTATTGATACATTTTTTGTAGAGAATTTTATGATCTACAATTTTTATCTCAACTTGTTTTATGATAAAACTTGCTAAGTTTTTATGTCAGTGTTGGTGATTTGACCAATCAACCGACAACTGCGTTGGCAGAAATTTGGGAAGCTTACCTGGAATGTCATCAAAAAACGAATCCACATGTTTCTAGAAATGATATGAAATGGAGAAATGTTAATGCATTCAAGCTGATGGAAAATAATTCCATGAAAATCAAAAGATAAATAAATAAGTGCCATTCTGATAATTTTCATTTTGATTTAAATTTAAGAGCCACCGGTAGACAGCTGTTTCAGCCTATTGAACATCGTCAGTACCGGGCAGGCGGTTCTCGAAACATGTGGAATCGTTTTTCGATGACATTCCAGGTTAGCTTCCCAAATTTCTGCCAACGTAGTTGTCGGTTGATTTTTCAAACCACCAATACTGACATAAAAACTTGGCAAGTTGACTTGGGTGTCACACCAATAGATGGTTCCACTTATGTCTCGCTTACGTTAACGCAGTTATTTTTAAAGTACTTTTCCTGGTTTTTCACATTTTGTCTTCAATCGAGGACTGCCTGCTAGGTACTGATGATGCCCAATAGGCTGAAACAGCTGTCTACCGGCGACTCTTAAATTGAAATAAATATGGGAATTATCAGAATGGTACTTCTTTTTTATTTTTTGATTGTCATGGAATTATTTTCCAGCAGCTTGGCTGCATTAACCTTTCTATATTAT
>WOGP01000970.1:0-21052 GCA_015342065.1 Leptinotarsa undecemlineata | reverse complement strand
AACGTGTTTCCTCATGTATCCGTCCACATAGTGTATGTTGAGGTCTAGATCCCGGAAGATGTACCTAGTAGGTACATATTTTGGAGCGTTTACGGCGGCCCTTACTCACCTTCAAGACAAGTACTCAAATATACACTGATAAGGGGTCAGGTACTTCTAACAATAACAAATGTTACTTGAATAATCAATACCAATACCAATATCTCCTATAATATATCACGATTACCAACTGTTGAACGGATCCTAAACTAGATGTCAAAATTCATATATAGCTGATTTTTATCCGATAATACATCAAAACAATAAGACCTTCGCAAGTGAAGTTATCACTCTTTATGAATTTCATACGTACTTCCCGGCGTTTATATATTTCCTTCAAAACTTTTATTTTCAGCATCGCATTTGAGACGCAGACAGTAGGATATACTCTTGAAACTTGATTTTTCAAATGCAATAATGATAAAATGGAGAGAGATGAATTTTGGAGTTACATTTTTGATGAGGAGATTTTCCATTCAAATTCACGAGTGAATAGTGTCCTGAAACTACTGAAGAAGATACTTAAACACTTTTTACAACCAGGAGATTTATCTAACTTTCAGTACAGTCAGTCATTTTGCTTTGTCTTACCCACACTGAAGCATAGGATTTATTTTGTGTGACATGTACTCTAACCGTTTAGAAAAGCAATTCAATTTGAGAATTATCATCAAGTTTCTTTTTTTTGAAAACCGATATTAAGAGGTTTCGCTGTTTCTTTGATCCATGACATTGTTGTTGATAATCACCCATATATAATGATCAATTCCATCTATAATCTTCGTCAACGTAATTTCAGTAATCATTCAGAAAACCCAGATGAATAATATAGTTGTGTCACTCATGATTTTCATGTGATTCTGGGGAAATCAATAATTGGTTTTCAATGTAAATCGTATCAATCTCATTCTATCTTCTCTCAAATGATAATATTTACTTCACTGCAATCAGTCGGCAGAAATTGTTATTTTACCATAAAATTCGTGCATATGTACTTTCGAAATAATATGAGTTGAGGAATTGTATTCTCATCAGAAGTATAGTGAATTTTTGCTTTTTCGTCAGTTGTTTCTAAAATAAGTACATATTGGCATATGGACTCGTGTTATGTAGTCGATCTCATGAGTTATTGTAAACAGAAACTCCGTCAGGATTTTTGGTATTAGAAACCATTAAAAAATATATGGTAAGTTTTTTAATATTAGTAATTTTCATGGTAGAGATTACCACAAAATTTCGTTAAATATATGGAAGAATTGGTAAATCATAAAACCAAACTTATTATTGATGAAGCGGGATTATCAAAATCTAATTTTCTATGTATAGTGAAACTGTCAGAATTTGTTTTGTATTTTACAACGTACTTGAATGGAATCGATGAATAATAGTATTGAAAATAATACTCCGAACTCGATATAATAATGGTTAAACAATTCCGCTTTCTGTTTCGATAAGTTTGTTGGGGGTTAAAATGGACCCCAATATGTCTTGGCTTAATTAAGTCGCTGGAATTGCAGAGGTTGCTTCTCAAAAGCTTGAAACTCTGTTCTGAACCAGAAAACTGTACACACCTCAGCTTATTTTGATGCTTTATAAAGCTGAGATCAGACCTTCTTTGGAGTATTGTTTTCATGTATGGAGCTCCACCCTGAAGTTGCTGGATTCCATCCAGAAAAAAACCATCCGCCTGATTGGAGACGCGAACATCACGTGCAACCTTGACCCAATTTTCGAACTTCACTGTTTGAGAACTCTTTCATCTGGAGAACTACGTTTATGTAGAATAAACTTCCTGAGAACGTTTTTCCAAATGGGTTTGATCTGCAGCTATTGAAATTGAATGTGAATCGCTACCGCTCTGAGAGCGCCTTAAGAATTTGCTTGTGTTTTGTCCTTAAAAAATATTTTAAAAAACGTGTGCGTCTTGAGACACCCTACAGAAGTGATAACTTAATCTAATCAAGTTGGACTATTTGATATTGAATTAGTTCAACTTGAGAAAAGCGTAGGTTATTTCGTAATTGTTTTGCATATTACCACGATAGTGTAAGGAAAGGCTATTTGTCAATAGAATATTCCATTGATTATTTTGTGTGTGTGTACATATATTATAGCTACCATAGGCCAATTGCTACTTTTGTAACATTTAATAATGATACACATACACAAAACTAGTATCATGATTTGCAAGCCACGTTCCACATAAAAAAAGAATATTATGTGCTTACTGGTTAGACTTTTATAACACTGTCAACAGTATAGGTATGTCCAATTAAACACTGAATGTCAGAAGGAGCTTGCCTTTCGCTAACATATGCGTGAGAGAAAAGAAAGCCAGATAGAATGGCGCCTTTACTTAAGTTAACGAAGCGGTTATTACTTCATAAAACCAGACGTATACAAGGGTTATGAATGAATAACTCAATAACATAAGTAATGGACATGAAATTTTGTTTTATTCTAAAGGCGTCGTTCATTTAGCATGTTAAATTAGAAGCTCGAATATATTTCTAAGGTTCCCTCTTTTGAAACAGAAAATTACATTGTCAACTACATATTTCTCTATATTCTTCATAAAAAAATTACCTTTGCTAATATGATATAGGTTGAGATTAAAAGGGGTGCATTTCTAGGGGTGATTAATTTTTAGGAAAGAAAGGTTTTGTCTTTCCACTTCCCTATCTTTATACAGAAAAAGTACGCATCTTTCAAAGAAAGGAAGAAAGCAATTATTTTGTATTTGAAATATTCAAAAAGAGCTGCAAAGACACAAACTGGAAGAAAAAGCGCCAACGAAACACTTCCAGTTTAACATTGAATTACACGAAAAAAATTTTTTTTCGACCAACTATTATATCATGCAACTCTAATTTGATAATATCTGGTAATATCTGATGAAATGCTGAGTAGGAATTTGAGTCCAAAGAGGGCTTATTGTGGTTCACATCGTTCCATTCAACCAAATATCTCCAGCTCTTTAACGAGGCCCATTTCTTGATTTGGTGAGTGATACTTCAGGTCAGTTATAAAACCTGATCCAGTGGCCGGTGAGGTAGACACACAGTACACGCGTACTAATACCAGTGGACAATAATTCCCTTCAAAGTTGACAAACTATGATCAATTTTCCTCAGTAGTGGGATATAATCGGTGCTCAGTCTGCGACTATTTCTGCGTCAGGGGAAGGCCTTCCTCTGAAAGCGGGGTACTAACTACTCCCACCTGCCTGTAGACGTGCCTGAAGCCGTCCAGGCCGGAATGTGCAGCTCAGGAATCATATCTTTTTGGGGTTGTCAGAAATTGCAAGATTTCTACTTTGATTTCCGCCACAATCTTTCCATATGAGGGCATCTGAACCGTAAGTTATTCCTGACGATATATTAGAATCACCCATGCAGGACTTTTTCGCCTAAGGTTTGAGTCAGTGGAAACGTTTGCAAGATTTGCTCAGAGAGAGATTGTTTTCTCTCCTGATGTAAATTCTGCTTTTGCTGCCCGATAATTTGTTGAAAGGAGATTCAGAAGATATCCTGATATCAAAAAGATGATAGGTCTCTTCCTAGCTTTGTTCAAGAGTCGGAGAACTTTGAAACTCCTGCATCTTGATTCGATGTTATAGGAAGGAAAGTTGGCGTCGTTTGGTCAATTTCTATCTCATTTGTGAATTCAGCCCGAAAGCTAGAAAAGTAAGAAGGTTTTCCAGAAAGTAGGTCCACTAAGTCGACCCATAGTTATACAACCTTTTAGCACGGATACCTCCACGAGTGTCACCTCATCGGATCATAAAATTCCTTATCTCAATGTGCATTCTTATTTCAGTTTAGTTTGCTCGGGTGTCATATTTTCTCCAATACCTAGAAATACCATGAATATGTTTTTTTCATATTTAGCTCGTGTCTGTGCATTTAAACTCGGTTGTGGTGAATCATACATACATACATCATATCATAGCAGGCAGCAAAGTTCAAAATAAAAACCAATTTAGCTGTAACAGTTTGTGTTTTTTAGTGATTTGAGAAAAATCATGAAATAATTTCCTTGAATTGAATAACAATGTACATTTCCTGGAATGGCTCATGACCAATAATGTTTTAATGATTTTTGGGAAACATATCGATTTGTGGATTTCAATTGATGCCTGAATGAATGAAAACTCACTCAATACTAATGAGAATAATTAGTTAACAAAATAGTAAACGCTATTTTTTTTTCAGCGATGTCAACCGAAACGGAGGGATTCAACGATGAATCCATACGTGAACGACTCAACGAAACAGGTGAGTAGAAAATTAATGAGATATCAGTAGTTATTATAGGAATACATACGTAGAAGTTCAAGAGCATAAAAAATCTCGAAATGTGTGATTTGAAGTATTTCATCACTGTTGAGTTGAGATACAAATTGCATAAAAGTAATACATGGAGAATTAGATTGAATTCATCAAATAGATGTGAATATTTTAATATATTTTCTAGACTTGAGTATAACTTAAATTAATAATTAACATTATTTTGTAATTTGCCACAAACCATCTCGTACATAGTTCCCCGACACATTCCTATCAGCTTAAAGTAGCATTATTCAAAAGAATGCTTCACAAACTATTGAATATTTTACTGACAGAAAATAATTTTCAGACAGTATTGACTTTTATCAAATTGCTGTAAACAACGGTTGAAAGGTAGATATTATCGACTTCATTCTTTCCAGAAACACGAAAACAAGCCGTTTATCAGGTCTAACTTACTTCAAGAAACGATAGCAAGCCTGATAGAACATTGACTTAACCCGACAATAACATTGCTCGTTTTAAAAAAAAAAGACTTGGACGTGGCTTTCGGAACAAATGATAATTTTGGCAGATTTATTTTAATCAATAAAGACAAAACTTCAGTGTCGAATCGATCTGAAGTACCTACCTATTATAAGAGTTGACACGTGACTCTTATCGAAAACTATATTGGATAAACAGGAAAAATCTTTTTCCAAAGAATAAAATATTATAGAAGTAGTTTCTTGAGTATGAAAACCACACCGGGGATGCTTGAAAATCAGTAGATTCAATAATTTTGGAAAACTACTGAATGATCAAACGGATTTAAATACTTCTTTTTCTCATTTTTTTTCTGTTGTGAAAATTAGTGTAATTAGTAAATTACATGTCCATCAGAAAAGTTTGTGAACTTTTTTCACTAATTTTTAAGTTTTTGATCAGTACTCAGATAAAACTATTAGTCACTATAAGTTTTATTCAAGACGCCTTTCATTACGGGATGGTTTCATAAGATAGACCAAAATTATCAAATATTCTCCCTCAAAATTATTTTTTTCCTTTTCCAAAAGCTCTGTCAAAACATCAAGCACCTACTCGACAAATGAAATGCACAGAAGTTTACACATCGTTTGTATCTTTGAAACCTCAACTTTCACAGTCTAAATTTCGAGGAAACAAAAAATATATGGTCGTGTGTTCTTCCACAATAAAATAATATTTTCCGAAATATTCATCAATCTCTTTCATGACGTGTTTCTTAACCTACTCACCCTCTGTAGTAAATTGCGAGTTAAAAAGCAGGGAAGTGAATGACACGCTATCACCTCACGCTATCTCGAAGGTTGGTCCCAGACGATTCATTATGAATTGTTAATTAGTTACCGAATACTTTCCTTTTTTTATATCGACCTTCTTTGGTATTGTTTTTATTCAAGATCTGGCATTATCGGCAAATATTGGCCAGGTTAGGAGTTGAATTTAGTTGATAACAATTTTAAGTATGATGCAATATAAATTCAACTCATCAGGCACACAAATACAAATACATATTTGAATATAAATATCAAATATATTGGTACAGGATCATGAAGAAACTTTTCCTCAGTTATCTGAAAGGAGCGATTTAGTTTTATTCTTTTCATAAAAGAGGACGTATGCTTTTCCACTCACAAGCGATTTTGGTATTTGTGCCAGGTGCCAGTATACGAGTATCTGCAGTATGCTGGTTGATAATAAGTAGTCACACTGTTATTCAAAACGGCATAACAGATAATAATAAGTAGCCATATTTTTTGCTGCAAAATTGTTCATATCCAATCCTTCTAGAGGAAATTCGATGACAAAATTCATTTTGTCTCTAAATTTAGAAAGAATTTTTTCAAATGAATTACCAAAATACAGGGAAACTTGTGGACTGATAGGGATTTTGTGCATTCTCTCCTTTCCTTGCATTTCGCACACGTCGGTTTTTCATTTCTATCCAAAGTTTCTTCTCTTATGAACGAATCCAAGCATTGCCACAAACTCAATTGGTCAGTTCTTTGTAGTATGGAGAGAGACAAATCCTAGAAAGGATCAAATGTTACTGATGAGTGTCCACGGTTTGTGCACTTCATCGTGGATTTCAGTTGACCAACGAAATTGTCTTCAATTTTAGAGTTATGCATCCTCAAATATGTCGGCTATGACTCTCGTACATTTCCGCTGCCGCTCAATTTTTCATCAATCTCCGTTAATATCGGTTTAAGTTTCTCATTAATTCTATTAACGCCTTCATGTGAACCTTCTAAAAGATAACGAAATAACTCGTGGGCGTCTTGATGGGCGTTATCCATGAATCGAGGAGCAAAACTTAGAATCTGATTTTTTGAGGGTACTGTATTTACTACTTTATCAAATGAATCTTCTGACCACAATTCCTTGATGACTTCTGCAAACGCTTTGATTGAAGCACTCTCCATACTAGAAATACCAATATTAATATTTTCATGAACTCATCCTTTTTCAAATACTCCAATAACCATCTCGTGTTTGATGAACATTGGATTACGCTGTTCATGAAACAGGTACTGCCAGTATTTTGCAACCCATTTAGCCCACGGGTTTTGACTGAAAAATTTATTACTGGAAAATTCGAAACTTCTTTGAAAACCATTTTAGAATTTTACTGAGATGAGGTATTTTTTCCATTTGCTTTTGTTTTAATTCCATAAAGTGGTTTATTTACCTCTGAATTTCATCAAATTTTTTGGAATCAGGAAGATTACTGAAAAATGAAGTTGCATTTCCTCTTTGGATGGCTATTCTAATTTTTTGAATGAGAAAAGATGTGTCTCTTAATTCGTGGGTTTCATTGTTTACCTTTTTTCCAATTTCATTCTTGAAAGAAACTGCTTCAGAGCCAAAAACACCCAAATTCTAATATTTCCGTAGTTTGGAGCTTTCTTCTGATGAGGCAGCAACACTGGCTTTCGCAGAAGTAGAATGAAGAGTTAATGTATCCACACAACTAAAGTTCCAAACAACCGATTTACCGTTTTTCCATGTAACAAGTTTCATTCCATCCGGCTGTTTTCCGTCGTCTCGACTTGTGCCTATGGGTTCTAAAATCGCAGGAATTTTTGCTGGAGCTAAAGCCCTTTTGATTAGATAATTTTTTGCACGTAATAGCGTTTTAGCTCTGGAAGTTTATCTGGCGCTAAAACGGCAGTTCAACCCATGAGAAATATGTCTAATGTATATAAGTAAGTACACCTATAGAAATCACATTATAACGTAAAATCCATCTAGTTTTACAATCGCCCATCTGATCACAGAATGAAAATATGATGGAATTAACTTGCCATTACGATTAGGTGCCAGCATATTAATTTCAGAATTAGGTATGTGTTTGTTTCTTCAAAGGTAGAATGGAACATCTGGCCTAAAATTAATCTTCTGAAAACAATATTTCCTAAACAGAACAAAAATACTCTCTGTGATATGCGTTTTACTGACCAAGTTAGCATCGTCAGAAGATGCTAAGAACTAGTACATCTTCTGATGATGCTTTACTTGGTTGGCGAAACGCGCGTCAAGAAACAATATATTCATTCAACTGGTGGAAAAGTGTTTTCTTCAATATATTGTATGTTTGTTAATGACGTCAAAATGACTCCAGGATATAAATAAATGTCCCAATTCAAAATTCGTAAATATTCAAAAATACAACAAATTTAACCTACCAATGAATCAAAGGGTTGACCCAATATATTTTATTTGTTCAGTTCAATCGTTGAAAATACGTATAGAACCTACCATTTTCCGAAAAAAAAAAATAGAATAATCAGACATACCTCAAAGGCTGTTTCAGTGCCACCTAGTAATGGAGCACCTAAATACAGTTCTGTTCCATATACTTATGTTAGCTAGTTTGTGACAGATGGCGCGCGGATAAGGATTTATACTTACAGGAAACAGTTTGTTTCATATACTTTGAGTTACTGCTACCAACTCATAGGTAGCGCTCGGTCTGATGTTTTCAGAAGTTTTCTATTTCAGTATAGGGATTTAGTTGTTATGGAATTTAAATAGATGGCGCTTACAGTTATTATATGTTATTTGAAAATTAATTAGCGTAGATCACATTATTATCGATCCTCTCTAAATGTGAGTTGAAAACCTATCCGGTATTCTTCACTGTTCTCACTGAATGATGACACTTGAGAGAAATACAAAAAAATTAAAATCTTAATAATGTCCTCGGTAATGCCACACCGTATGTTAAATGGCTGAAGAGATCAAAAATTCATTTGATGGTGCCTCTCCCAATAAAATTATTCATCATACACTAATACAGTCAATTACTTCTATTCGAATTGTTGCCATGAAACAATAATTTGAGAGCAATTATTAAATAATACAACTCTTGCTTGACCAATTAATCTTTTTATTTGCGCGTGAACTTTGAATCTAATGACGGTTGAGAATTCAGTATCTGCCCGATATATATTTTTTGATAGACATCAATTGATGGGAGTAGTCAATTGAGTGTATATGGAAAAATTTTTCATTACGGGTGGAAAATATTTGACTGTTGATTTTTGGGGGTGTGATGTGTGCAGTGATTCTAAAAATATTATAGAGAATTTATACATTTACGAAACTTTGTTCGTGAAAATCTGTTGAATTTATTCAAAACAATTTCTTTTTTTAAACATCAGAATTGCAATACTCCTCAACCTTCAGTACAAATTGTACTGAATGTAGTACTGAATTGTTTTTGTGAACATGAAACACTTGCGTTATTATTCCGAAACATCAATGTCCTTTATTGAGGATGACAGTGTTTAATGTAAGTAAAATTTTACCCCTTTCATATACTATATTTTGTAGCAGTCCTGATAATGATCTCTGATTCGATTCCATAGCAAATGTTTGGAGTACAAACTGAATAGAAAAAAGGATTTTGAATAATTCAATATTCATAAAAAGTTGTTGTTCCCAAAGTATTTATTCTTAAGTGTAATTAAATGTTTGTATAAAATTAGTTGTGTTTCCAGAGGACTTTTTTTGTCAGTTTGAGTCTGAAAGTTACTTTTTGTAGAGTTTATTTTGAAATCAATTGCTTTCTTAATTTCTTCGGAATTTCCCGCATTTTCTGTAGAAGGATTGAGAAGTGGAAACCCAACAATTAATATCTCCTGAAAATATACCGCTTTTAATATTGTTTTTTGATATGTCTTCAGAAAAATTCGCGACTGCATATTCTCATCTTTCAACGATTACATATCATGGGGTTATCGGAAAACTATTTAGGCGAACACAATTTCCCTTCACATGATATAATTTAAATAATATCTTAAGAGTTATCATGAAATGAAAACTATCGCGCAAAAAAATCGATTCAAGCAGCGGCAGCGGTACAAATGGATGCGACATGCGTGATGAAGATAGGTTGGAATTGCGTTGCTTTTGTTTTGTAGTGAATCATTTCGAAGAATAAGGTCCCATTTTGTTTAGTGTTGTCTTCAAAACAAAATCGCATAGTTGAAAGATCTTCCTGTTGAAGATGATCACGTGGTGCTTGAAACACGTGTCGAGGTGTTGAAAATAACGGTTTGATGTTCGGATAGAATTCCAGATATATTCATGATTATTATTATCAATTAGGACCCGAACTTAGTGAGCAAAACTCTCCCATCGTAAAACTTATAGTTTGTATGCAACGCCAATAACCCACTTAAATATATTCCGGCCCTAACAGCAAAATTGCTGTGATGCCAAGTTTGTCTGATTGTTGACTAGACAGTTTTCATTTCCCGGAATTCGCTAATGAACTGAAACTGAAATTAACGGTTTAATTCACGCCATGGGAAGTCATGGATGATCAGATAAAGCAATAAAAATATCACAAGGAAAAAATTAACGTAGTCATAGGTTTACTTCAAGAATGAAGGGCGGCGGCTTTTTATAGCCCAGAGATATTATTTTTAAACTCTGTTTACGTCTCCAAGTATATTTTTAAATATATTCGATATTGGTGTGTTTCAGAAATGAAATTTTTCCATTATCTCTTCTCTCGAATTGATATAAAGCAAATGTTGGTACTTCATTAATTTTAAGTGACACGTTTGGTTCAAATTAGTTCATTGACGTAATGTTTCTCTAAGAAAAAAAGTTTTGTTTGGATTTAGAATCAATAAGTAGTGGAGAAATTTTTGTAGTACTGTGAATCATCAATACAAAATATCATAGCCAAACACTTGAAGTAGATATTCTCGCGAGCCGAACGAAATATCAAGTTTATTTCCAGTCTGGACAAATTATGATTACAATACCTACTTCTGAAGTACAGATAAACATTCATAATAACTGATATTCAAACCATTAACCATTATTGGTTGCGAATCAACCGTGCCATAAGTTGAAGACGTACTAACTAGAACACTGAATTCTGGGGATGATATTCAGTTACAATATTGAAAATCAAATAAGACAGTGTTTTATGACAGTGTTTTCTGTCAATTCATCAGTCAGTTCTTGCGTTGTTGTTATAGTACTTAATTGAAGATGAATCGTGTTCCTCAAGTTGACGACATCAGAAAAACGGTCACTAAAGCCTTCAGGGCGATATATTATCTCCCTTTCTGTGGGCACTCCTGATGATGATCTGCTCGATGCTCTTGAGAAAATTGGTGTCAGAGCGAGCAGACGTCTGTGAATCCCCGCAAAACTACGACAGTCCCCTTCACTCGGAAAAGAAATCTTGATGATTCAACTCCACATTTCCCCAGTGGTGAGGTTATTACAACAGAGGTGAAATATCTAGGAATTATTCTGAATAAAAAAACTCACCTGGAACACTCGCTCGGAAAAAATTGCACACAAAACAAGTCTGTTCCAATTGAATGATTTGTGGATATATAAGGCAGATAGTAGTTGGTTCATAGAATAATAGAAAGCACCTTCAGCTTCTAATGCAGATATATACAGGAGCAGATCCAGGTCAGAGATAGCAACGTATCTAAGAACCTACGCGACCATTTTTCCAGGGCTACTAATATGTGTGTGGAGAGACAGGAAGAAACCAACCTTACATATGAATCAATAAAATATTATCGGTCTGCCAAGCGCACTACGAAGCTCTAGACCCTAGCTAAGCAACCACCAAGTTGGTATCAAAATGCTAAAAAAGACTCTCCTCAAAAGAAATACTCAATAAATTGTCTCTGGTTTGGATTCCTGGCAACACTGTTTTGAATGGTAATGAAGATACTGAAGTTCTGCAAATGGTTCTATCGGTCCAGAACCTGTCGTCAGCATCACTTTAGGTTTTTCCAAACAAACACTGAATACCTGTAGTGCAAGAAGACTTTTGTACTTCTGGTAAAATCCACCAGAATTTGTTCACTACAGAGTATTTGTCCTTCGAAATATTAAATTATTACAGACTACAACAGAGATGACCTACGTTGTCCAACAGGTCTACTTACAGGTCGTATACAGTCTTGGACTGTCAAAACCAATGCATGTCGTCTTCATTTCGAAAATGATAAAACTGAAGAGCTCATATTTTGTGCTGGCCTCGCTGTGGAATCATCAGGTTTACAGAGTTTAACTCTTGTCACCTGAGCTGAAAAATCACTCACCTTATAAGCTAATCAACTTCATAAAGCAGTAGAAATGCATCCATTCAATTTCATTAATCTCTCTGACGATATACAAAATCTAAATTGAAACAAAAGTGAAATATTTACGAATCACCAAAGGTGCTGATCATGAAGAATATCAAGAAGTTATTCTTTAGTTTATTTTATTTAGCGTATGACTTATTCATATCACAAAAGTTAACATAACAAACATAATTGTATAAAAGCGTGAAAAAACACAAAAAATTAAGTTCACAAACAATTGTATATATTTAATTGCATCCTTAGTCGCTGTTCGGAAGTCAAAGGGGTCACCGGTGTAGGCCCTCAGTGGGCAGTCTTAAATGATGTAGCTCTCATTGTTTGCATATCATCCCCACAGTCGCCCCTGAGGGAAAGGTTTTTACTCCATTTAAAAAGTGAGTCAGCGCATCTTCCACATTTGGTTCTAATTCTATTTAGGACTTACCATGTTTTTCGAGGTAGATCGAATCCATGTGGAATGCTGGATATGGAAGGAATGTTGTGGTAGACTAGTGGAGCATTGACCTCCCATTCTTCTCGCCAGCGGGCAGTTATGTCAAAACCGGCATCATGCAGAGACTTTTCAGTTCTAAGAGGGGGATTCCTGGAGCAGAGTCGGTTTCTTTCGAGGCCGAGGATATCAAATTATTAATGATCTTGAATTATCTGACAAGAGCATGTTCTCTACGGAGGTGACGCTTAGCCACGTAGCCCCTGGCTAAGCGTGGAGAGCCAGAAAGTAGGTGTTGGTTTGATCGTACCTGTGGTTGTGTGGTTGAGCTGGACATGAACCAGGCCACTGTGAGTGCTATTAAACCATATCGGGGTGTAGTATTCAGCTACTGAATATATCAAGCCCAGGGCTCAAGATCTCAGAGTGGAGGCTGATTCTCCCCAAGTGGTGCCGCAGAGTTTCTGGTGGATGTTATTACACGTTTTGATCTTAGCTGCTGTTTTCGACAGATATTCTTTAAAACTCCACATTCCGTCTAGTGTAACCCCTAAGTTTTGTGTTTAAGTAACATGCCTACAAAGTATATTTGCAGTTCTCTGTAGGCTAATTTGTTGTTCAGGTGGAAACTAGAGACCTCTGTCTTAGCAGCACTTGGTTTTAGTCTCCACTTGTGAAAGTATTACCCGATAGCCAGTAGGTCGTTTGTTAGGATATCCTCGGTGACATCAATATCTTTGTGTCTACCAGTTAGTGTTCAGTCGTCAACGTATCCTTTAGTATTCTATCAGTTACCCGTTAGTTAACTTCGAACCAGTATGTTTTGATTGATCTCATAGAAAACGTTACTTTAGTCGGGTATCATTTTATTTTCATGTTTCAGAACGATTTATTTTTCGAACGAAAATTTCTAGATATGTATGAAACTCACGTACCTATTTACCTGACACAGACTCATATCTATTTCATCTTTCAAGTTTCATTTCTACTATTGTTAAACTCCGAAGTTCTAAATATATACTATGGCCTTTCTCATTCTATAAAAAATACTTGTGTACATACAGTTTTTCAATGAGTCACTCCTGTTACACAATCGTACCGATTAAAAATAGACAATGCATAAAATTTTACAAAATTGTGCTGTTGTGTAGCAGCTAGTGGTTAGAGAAAACGTAAAGTGTATTTTCAGATGTCCCTGGATTGTGGAAATCGTAAAAATATATTTAAATCTCCAGCCAAAAAAAAGTCTTATCGACTTTCATTGTCGAGCTGACATTCAACTGGAACATATGGGATTACTGCAATGAAAATATAATTTTCACGAGTCACGATTTCTGGATTATAATGGCCAAATTCACTTTGTAGTCCCTTTAAATAGCATGCTCGGCCTCAAATCAAATGAATCTGAATTTATTAGTCTGCATCGGATTTTTCGGTTGTTCTCATTTATTATACATTCGTTTGGCGGCAAATTTGACGTCATCATTGGTGAAGCATTATCCACACACTTTGTGAAAAGTACTTAGGTAGAGCCAATGAACCTGAAAGCAGTCCTTAAAGAGTTCAAGATTTATTTTCATCTAGTTTCCAACTCACTATCATATTCAGTATGTCGCTCATCTCTCAAAATATTCAATTTAGCTAATGAATGGTTGAAGCAATTGATGCATCATAATTTAAATAGATGATTTTTTTACTTTCACCATTATTTATCAATGTTGTACCATTTGATCTATTTCTGAAATGCAATTTAACATGATCGGTATTTTGCAAAGGTGATTCCACAAGACATTAATAAAAATGCTATTTTTGAGCGACAATTAAGGTCATTAGCCACATGTTTTTGTTAGATTATGGAAATAACTTCATTAGCCACCTAGAGAGTATCATCTCTATTCATGGTGCCATAATCTATGGCATCCATAATATATTACAGATTCAGTCCATCTTCAATGATATACATTTTGAGAGAAAAATACCTAGCCATATGGTTGAACTTACTTTTGTGCCTAGAATCGCTACGTCAGCATTATATTGAATGGAAGATCAGAAGAAACAACTTCAAATAAAAAATGCATTTTGAAGTTTGGCTTTGGAACTGATTGTCTTAGAGAGTCTCGATTATCTTTGACATTCAAGGATTGAGTCTTGTGTCGATCCCATAGATGGCTTACAAGAAGATTTCATTACCTCTGAACATTTAGGTTCAGACGTGCATTTGTGATTCATCCGAGCACCACTGATGCGATATATGGCTACTCGGAAACAGCGATGTCTGGTGTTAGATTGCGAATGCGCAATTGTTATGTTTTTAGCTCTGGTTCCAAATTAATTTCAATATCCATGTCTACCTATTCAAAATACCACCATAACAAAAAATACTGTCTCTCGACGTGCATTTTGCTAAATAAGTTAGCATTAGCAACTGATACTGGTTAGCGAAATTCAGTGTTCATTATCTTTTGATGATACCAACTCAGTTAGCGAAACTTGCTTCGAAAGACAGTGTTTTTATTTTAATGACGACAAGTATTTTCAATAGAATTATTTTACAACTGATTTTCAAAATTCTGCTCATCGAATCAATCACTCTCGCTCTGCCTATTGAAAGAAGTATGGCCCCAACAACTTTTTGTTTGTTACACGACTTCTAAGCCTAGTTTTCAGTCTTCTCAATTGCAATTTGTCAAATCAACTCCAGATCATGATCATAATACATTACAATATGGTTTTTCTTATCAGTGACACGTTATAATGTGGAACAGAAAATTCATATTTTACGGGGAGAAACATGTTCAACTAATCAAATATCACTTGATTCCTCCAGGAATGGTTTATCCCCCCAAGTGAGCAACGAAGTTTCTCGAAAATAGAGCACATAACCTCTTTTTTACTTGACGTGTTTTATTTGATTGTTGGTGGAAGGAAAATCTTTTGTCATACATTGAAAATACAGTAAACGCTCGTACTCACTCATATAATAGAATATGAAAAATTTACACCATAAGTTATACTTTGCTGCTGCAAACACCTTAAGGAGTGAACTGACAAATGAACTGAATGCCATATGTGGATGAAAATTGATTTTTTGTGAGGAAATCAGAGTTTATATCGGCCTTTTTGGGTATTTTCACTTTCCACAATCTAAACAAATTAAAAAAATTAAAATAACTATCAAAGGTCGATGAAAACACCCTATGGGACTCACGAAATGTGGCCATGTTCATAAAAAATCATTTTAAAATAAAAAGCCGAACTAAACAAACCACAACCCATCCAGTGAAAATGTGAATGTTGTATATCTTCGCTCAGTCAATATTTTTTTGTGATAACTCTGGTACGATCCTTAATATTTTTGTTAAACGTAGCATCTTCCATGCATCAAAAGTAATTTTCTGCGGATAACTGTTTTTCTTACAAGTGGCGTTTTTTGTCTAGTTACTTAATTCATTCATTTGCATCTCGCGGAAAAATAAGTTAGGGAACTTAAACACAAAATTATACCGAATCAGATGTTTGAAATGTCCGTGTACTGCAACTTGTACTCTTTTTCTAATGACCACAACCCATCTATGGAAAATGCAAAGACTGAAGGAAATCTCGACTTTTGGAAAAGACGAAAACCAAGACAAATATATCTCAGTTCCATACCACCAATACACGAAGAACTTTCTATGGAAAGATTTTCAAGGAAATAGGTATGAAGGTGGTATTTAAAACAAGTCACATACTACAGAGCCTTCTGGGAAATCCAAAGGACAAAGTCGACAATTCGGAAAATGATGAAATTAAATGTGAGGACTACGGTGCAAAATATTATGGATGGACTATTGAAATAATATATAATATGGAAGGTCAGAAAAATCAGTTGTCGCTCATAATATTTTGCAACAAAACCATTCCATAGACTTCAGTTCATTAAGATTAGTTAGACAAGCTACCAATAACAGACGTCTAGATGCCTATGAAAATCTGTTTAAAATCTGTTTTTCCGTTAACCAACAATAGCACCCCTACGAACGACAACCCTCAGAAGTCTAAACTTGTGCGAGCTAAGGTCTAACGGGGTCTTACCTTTTAACGTGTGATTCCTAAAACGAGAGTGTAGTAATAAGTAAACATAATAATTTTATGAATAACGATGGTAGACCAACATCTAATAGTATACTACCTTGTTGAAATCGTATTGTTTTATCAGATTTACCTGACTGTTAGATAAAGCAATATTGTAAAATTCATTTAAGACTTGTAGCTCGGTGGATAGTCGGGCGATTCGACGTGGATGCTTTGTTCACTCACTCGAATCGACCGCCGTGTTGGTCGCTAGTTCAAGCTTCAATCTGAACGATCGATTTTCACTTGCTATCGTCCAACCCGTGTTAGGCATCACGCGTCAAAAGGTAAGACCTCGTTAGTCCTTAGCTCGCACAAGTTTCGACTTCTGAGGGTTGTCGTTCGTAGGGGTGCGAGAGCTGGTTGAAGGAAAAACATATTTTTCAAGCTGAAGCAACATGTAAAGTTAATTTAAGGCAATTAAGACGCAGGTCCTCAGCAGAAGTATACATGGTATAAATAAGGACACTGTTGTATGTTATTTAGTTTAATCTTCCTCTTGAAGATGATCACTTGGTGTTTCAAACACGGTTTGTTGTTGGGATAAAACTCCAGTAATAATACAGAAGTGTTGAGTTTTACGTCTTTCTAAAACGTAATTATTTCACAAAAAACTATTATCACCAATTTGACGAATTCTCTTTACCGATTGACTCAACTTCTCATGTTAAATGAGTAATCTTTCTCAACTCTTCATGAGGAGTTAGGACCAATATAAATACTCCGCAAGTATTCACTCCTCACTCTACAACTCCTCACTCCGCAACTCCTCTAACTAATATCTGTTTATATCATTTAATTAGATCTATTTCAAACTGCTCTTTGATAAAATCTCCGACTTCGTTTTTTATTCGGAACATTTCCTGAAATAACACTGTCATAAATTTTATAATTAAAGATCTTTGAAGTATCCAAAAAGTCTATTAAAACCCGTTGTTAGTTTAAGTGTGCTCTAGAATTTTTTTATGTTTATGTGAGTGGAAGCTCGTAAAAGCATAGATAACGATCAAATGGTTTTTGAATATATCGTGTTTTTCTATCAGAAATGAGGATGATCATTAGTTATTATTGTGACCAATTGCCAAGGTTTCTCTGTGTGGAAATATCTGGTAGTAGTCCTGAAAATGAAATTTTGCAAATAATGACACATATGATGATTTGTGAAATGTAAAAATGAAAAATGTTGAGAGAAACGAATTCCATTCAGGCTCTTAACTTTTCCGAACGGTCGATATTAAAGATATTGGATAGTTGTTTGAGAGGTTAATTTTTCAATTAATTTTTTTTCTGAACAGATATAGTTTTCGAAGTTTATATGGTTGAATATTTATTTAGCACTGAATGTGGATTATGTCCTCTTTTCTATATGTATGAAGCAAATTAGTGCGATGAAAATCATAGAGAAAATCAGAATTCTTTAAATGCTACGTAATCTCAATCTGAATTGGAAGAATACAAAACACTGTTTTACTGTCTGTGCAATATTTGGCGATTCAGGAAGTATCAAATAATCATAAAACTACCATTCCATCAACAAGAATGTCAGTTGTTCTCAAGTCTAGTCAGTCTCTATAAAATTTTCAGTATCTACATTTTTTTCATTTTTGCCCAAATTAGTTCAATTATCAACTATTCACAGGTTCATTGTAATGAACTTTTCATCAAAAAAATGGTGGCACTGATTCTGCGATTATGGCCATACGTCGACTTATAGTAGGGAGAAGGGGATGTCCCGAAAAAATATACTCCTATAACTGTTCAAACTTTGAGGGGGCAGATAAGAGGATGACAGAGATGACATCTAAAGAAATTGAGTGGCTGTTCATTCTTCCTGGTACACCACCATCTGAAGGCGATCCTCAAAAAACAATCGAACAAACAAAAAACAAATGAAGACATTATTGGTGTAAGCTGAGCGCATTCCAAATTCGCGACCACTCGTACATGTTTCCATTGATCCGCAAAATGAAAAAGCTCTAATCCATAACCATTTCTTGATCGGTACCTCTAGTTCTAACTGTCTATTTATCTGGAAGCAATGAACAATTTCTCAATATCTTGCCGATTGTTTCTGGCGTAGATTGGTAATAGAGTATTTGTTAACAAGGAGAACTAAATGGTTTCAGAAAGACCCTCGGAATATCCAGGTTGGCGACATAACTGTTTAAGTGGATAGTACCCTACCACGAAATCTCTGGCCCAAAGGACGGATTGATAAAGTATTCCCAGGAGCAGATATCGACGATCGGTTGTAAAACTATGCGTTCTAGAAGTGAAAAATGAATATGAATAAAATTAAGAATAATGAAGCGAGTTCCATTACTAGAAGAAAGAAGAATGTTTATGATTACTTCGTTTTTCGTTAGTTTAATTTTATTTGATTCAATTCCTTTATATGTTGCATTTTCATAAAAAGTCAGTCAATTGTCAAATAAAAAACTATAACTTGAGTAATTATCAGTCACTACAAAAATACAATTTTATATAGAATATTGGAGCTATATAATAAAAATATAACTTCTGTGAGTATTTGGACTCACAATACAACGTCTATAAACATTTGGGTTTACATTGTGATAGTATGCATAGTTCTGGTACTCTGACTTTTTTTTTGTAAGGTAAATAACTTCATATGACTAAAAAAGTTTTATAATTTCTTGCTAAGACTCAAACTCGATGTTGCTTGATATGTTATGGATTTGGTTGATAATAAGCTTGATAGCAGACGTAGGCATACTATCATATTCGGTTTCAAAACAAACCATAGGGTGACATTGTTCACAAAAATAATTTTCGACAGATGCCAAATATTGGAACGTTTTTGGACCGAATTTCAGCAACATGACAATCTGGAGCATGGAATGGTATCTTAAGAAGCTGCCAACGATTGTTTTTAACAAACCAAATCTTTTCATCTAAACGATTTCCACCATTATTTTGTTTCCTTTCATTTCCTTCCACCCGCAATCAGAAGGAGAAGGCCTTATTACGAAAAAACGCTAATGTGAAAAATTACTGTATGAATTTTTTCATCGACCTTCTTCACGTATTTTCACCTTCTACAATATTTTCTTTGACATCTGTCTTAGAAGTTGAAAAACAAAAATAATCAGCAAAGGAAGAGCTCACATTTTATTCATTTCTACAGACGGAGACAGATTTTGGCCTGTGAAACATTAGTATTGTATAATTTCCTAGCTTTTTTTGATAGGAAAAATTATTCTTTGAATTTACACATAAACTTATCGGGATAATCTGAAAAGTTTGCCTTTTCTACAGTTATATGAAGTTCTCCATTATAATTTTCATATTTTTCAGAATTTGGAAGGTGAAATGTCCAAAAAATGATTTTCTTTTAATTCCCTATGAACTTGCAACTCTAGTCCAAAATATTAAAATTTTGTCCTCCTCACGGCATTGTTAAAATTTCAACTAGTATACTCCTTACATCATGAAAACACTATATTCTGCGAATATATAGAACGCACATGATGGTTGGCAGCATAACTTTGTTAGTGGCAGTCTAGAAAATTATAATTTTCCGTTGTGTTTTAGAAATAGAAGAGAATCGCAAATAGCAGTGTCTGAATATGTCGTCATTGTTTTTTTCCCGAAAATCATCTCATGATCTCTTTGAAAACAAGTAACGTCGCGAAAATAATTTTACGTAATTGCACACGACATAAATCGTTTTGCGTTCAAAATAAACTCGCCATTTGTTTTTGGTTTAATGAACACTTGTGTTTTTATTTGAATTTTGGAAATGATCCACAAAAATACGTTACTGAACGGTGGCGTAGAAAATTTCTATTTACTATGTCATTAAATTAATACCTCTTCAAATTTTCGGGTATTTCAATGATTTTGTATGATTTAATGGAAATATAATTTGTAAAAATAAATAGTTAACTGATTTTTTCCACATTTGCTTCTATACTTTAGAAGGAACATTAGTTGGGATTCAGTACTGAATTTTGAAATTCTTTAATATTTCTCAAGAATAGTAGAAAACTGTTGAGTCTCAAATATTCCCATAATAAAAACCGTGAAAAAGTGCGAGAGTAAGATGATTCTCGTTAGACATCCACTCTAAAATATTTTTAACTCACGCGTAACTCATATAAATTGGACGCAGTATAAAAAGATAGGATTCTGTTTCATATTTTCAAAGTTGTACTGAGTAACCATTCGAAAAAATCATTTATTAATAAATCTGGTTAATGATCAGGTGAAATTTGAGTTCATTTATTCTTTGAAAGTTGACTTTTATCATGACGACGTGAAATGTTTATTTAGAACTTATTGGATATTCTACCAACACTAATACAACAACTACTTTCAATAGAGGATTTCCCAACTTCTGGAGAAGTTATATTACTATGGTTTTAGAGGGGTATCTTTGTCTCTCATTAAAACACATTTATCAAATCGTTATCAAGCAGTAGACTATAACAATTCAATATCTCAATATGAACTTGTCAAGCATGGGATACCCCAAGGATCAGTACTGGGACCACTGC
>WOGP01000969.1:0-17649 GCA_015342065.1 Leptinotarsa undecemlineata | reverse complement strand
ATTGTGATTTCAATTATTGTGATTGTTTGAAAATGTCCTTATAGGACGAAACTGGAGTAATAATATTAGTTACGAATAAAAGTTGTGAAAAAACATAGAATGTTTCATTTCTCATTTTTCATAAATAGGTATTATAATTTGATTATCAAACAGAATTAAATAAAATGAATAAGTTTTCTCTTTGAAGAAATAGTTTATTTCGGAAAGTTGAAAATTAGATACATTGGAAAAATGTCTTCTTTTGATTTAACATAAAGTAAATCTCAACATTGAATTACATGAAGATATTGAACATACCTTTGCTTACGACCAAGCGAACCGTAGATGTCTTGTGAAGACTCGTGAATATCAAGCTGTGATCCACGACTGGTGATTGTGAAAGAAAGAAGACAACAAAATGAGTGAGACAATAACATGCAACACATAACAGTTGAAAAATGAGCTGTGATATTGGGTGTACGTGTGAGTGTACAAGGTGTATTGAAACTCAAAACAGTGGCAGCATAAGGTGAAGTATTACTAATGACTGTGTGCTTATGAAATGTGAATACCAGATTTCATCAAACGTACTGGGTATTTTATGAGAACTATAATAACAGATCCAAATCTTTGTTGAATATATGATTATAAATTCGGTTGAAATACCCTGTAGATTTTGATGACAATTTTGTAATATGTGGAGGCAAAATGCTGCTCAAAATGCAAATATTAAAAACTAACAATATTTCATTACAAAATGCAAAAATAATCCATTTAAAATTCATTAAAAAAATCAATTCTGTTGAACTTAATGTTTAAAAATATACTTTATAGAAAAGGCAATTGTAATAGTAGTAGAATCCAAACTGTTTACTATATATAAGTATAAAACAAGGAATGAATTGGAGCTATTTCAATATTTAGTTAGATAAAGCAGTAAAAATTTCTATCAAACTATAATGAACTGCAAAAGTATGTGAACAGTGCAATTATGTGAAAATAAAAGAGTTTAACCTTGAAATAAATAGGATTTCTTCAGTCCTGATTCTACTACAGGCATGTAACTATTGACCCGAAAATCTCCCAACTTAGTCCAATTACAAGTTAAATAAAATAATCGACTCACATTTGGCCCTTTCCTTTGGCAAACTTCTTAGGGTCTTTGACGGCTTGGACAGTCTTGACTTGTTTCGCTTTACATACCCTGTCGACCTCAATCTGCCTCTTTTGGGTATTCTCCATGAACTCTTTGTGATCTGAAATGAGCTGTTCCGTTGCCGGAATATCCATTGGCAGCTCTTCTCGCTTGAGGGCGATCAGTGTATTCTCCAATCCCAGTAACCACTGGATGAGTTCTTCCAGAGATTCATCCATATCACGCAAGGACTGCATATGCTGCGATAGCTTCTGATGCCTCTGTAAAGCCCACTGGGACACCTCTTCCCACCTGGTCTGAATCACCTTGATCCAGCTCTTGATGACGTTGATGGAGTCGTGATGGGCCTTGGCTAGGATATTCTGTGCCAGTAGCAGAGTTTGATCTTTCTCAATTTCTTTCTCGCCGAGTTGGGCTCTGAATTCGTCCAAGGCGCGTAGCTGTTCGTAGGCTGTCGCTTCGTCTTCAGGGGTATTACCAACGAAACGAAGCTTCATCTCGGCTTCTGACAGCCAGTCTAGGATCATATTGACGGATCGGTGTAGCCGCTCTGCTTCTTTCAAAGCTTCTCGGAGTCTGTCAGACTTGGCCCTGGTCAGGCTAGTGACGGTTTCCCAGAGCTCGGTGAGCTCGTTTAATTCCGCTCGTATTTGTATCGAGTCAGCTTTGTTGGCTGTGCGTTCCAATTCTTGTCCATTGCGCATGACCGATTCCATTTGATCATTACGTTTTTCCAATTCCTTCTCGAACTGCCGGTGCAAGTCCACTAGGTGAGTCACCGTATCCAGATCTCCGTGAACTAGATTGTCTTCTGCTAGCTCCTTTTCAGCCTTTTGCAGCCATTGCACCAGAGCCGCGATGGCGTCTTTGAATTGCCCAGAATACAGCAAGGCCTCTTCTAGCTTTCTCTGCCTCTCGACGCTCTTGTGACAGACTGAATTCCACTTGCTCTTCAGTTCTGACAGCATGTTTTTCAAAGTAGGCTCGTCCGCTTTGGGTGCTTTGTCTTTCAGTTGTTTCCCGGCTTTCATAACGCCATCGTAGGTACCCTGCTTGCCGGATAGAGCTTTCTGGAAGTCCTGGTGTTTCGTTAGACGACTCTTGATCTTATCGGGATCGTTGCCAATCGCCTCGGCTAGGAATTCGTCCAACGCGTGTTCTGTGTCATCTAGCCAAGTCATCAGTCCGGCCCAAGCATCGTGGAACTCCCTAGCTTCCTTGAAACCTAGATCCAGAGCTCGCGTACGCTCTGCCGATTTCGAAGCAACACGCTCCCACCTATGCTGGACGCTGATCAACAAGTTCTTGATCAAAATAACGTCTTGTTTTTGACTGAAGTACTTTAGATGCGTTCCTTTCTTGTCCAGGGCGAGCATTATCTCGCGGTGAGCGCTGACGTCTTTCTGAAACACCTTGTGCTCCTCTATCTGACCCTGGATCGTTTCCATGACCCTGGACACCGGCTTCAAGTTGGTAAGAATCTTCTCCGCGTTCGTCAGCCAGTCCACGAATGCTTCCAAAGACTCGTGGAACTCTGTAGCTTCCTTGAGGGCAATTTCCAGTTTGATTTTCTTATCGTTAGCTCTAGAGGTGACGTTATCCCAGCGTTGCTTAAGCATGCGCAAATTATGCTGTAAGTTTGAAGCTGGCGTGGTGGCCTTCTTCAAATATTCCTGTCCTTGAGAGAGGATGGTCTCAACTTTAGGTCTGTTGTCCTCGATTTCGTTGTATATTTCCATGAAGCGTTCCAGCTGTTCGGAGGCGGTTTCTGGAAGGCCGCCGACCGGTTTGCTGGCCGTGATGATGCTGTCTACATCTCCTAACCAGGAGAGGAGGTCTTGGATTTCGGCGTTGAATCTTTGGGCGTCGTTCAGAGCATCTTCTAGTTCTCGCTGTCGGTCCGCAGCCTTTTGCATAAGGGATCGCCATTGGACGTTCAAGGTGTTCAGTTTTTCTTGGGTGGCGCTTGCTTCGTCAGCTGGAGATTATTGTGAAGTTTATTCAGTAATCAAAAGTAGAGAATTGAGAATGAGGAGGGGGGATATCATAAGAAAAAAATGCAAAGTCTATTTCTTATGATCACAAATAAGCAAATAACAAAATAATTGTATGAGGAGAAAAAGTCACAATTAATCGATCTACGATACAGAAAATTTGAATGTATAGAGAATATTGACTCTATTCCTCTAACTATTCATTTGTTTCATTTTATCCCTGAATGCAACCCCAATAGGAAATATTTAAGTTGAAAGATAACTGGATAGCAACACTTTCGAAAAAGTTCCACCACTTTACTGTCAGTACATCAATTACTAGTCAATCACAGTTTCCACTTACCTCCACTCTCTATTATCTGCCTACCGGCGTCGTTTAGCGTATCGACGCTAGTTTGGTGAGCTTGTATGTCATTTATGAGTACCTTCAGTTTAGCCAACTCGACTTCCAGAACCTGAGGATCACCAGCCACGGGTTTCAACTCGTCCAAAGTTTTATCGGTCTTTCCAATCCAAACCAGTAGCTCGTTGAGAGCATGTTGGAATTGTCCGAGACGCAGGAGGGCATTTTCCAGAGACCGTTGTCTCTCCACGATGCCTCGCAGGAGGTCGTCCCATCGTTTGTTGACAGCTGACAGCGGTTCTTTGATCGAGGCTGCCTGATCGGCCGATGTGCGTTCCGTGAGTTCTTGAGCTTGTCTGTGAATAAACAGTACGTGTAGATGGGGTGGTGGATGGATTTGCGAGATGATTCAAAAGCGTTGAGGAAACAACAATCGATAGGCGATACCTTTAGTTTAAGGGCGTTTAGTTCAACAAGAAAATCATCAATACTGCCTTTTCTATTTTTAATCCGAGAAAAAAATTACAGAGAACCTCAAAAAAACTAATATCTGATAAATAAAAATGGATGTTTGTTGGTTGGTTGGTTGGCAAGTGAATAACTTCTACATCGCTCAACCGATCGTGATGAAACTTGACATGTATAAGTAATTTTTCACAGAGAAAGTTTTTAGGCTATCAATTTTTCTGTAACTCGTCACTAGATGGCGCTGTAGAACAATTTTTTGAAATCACTGTTCTATAACGCTAAGTTATAACGCCTAAGTTCGTTGATTCTGAATCTGTCGAAACATTGGAACAGCAGCAACACAGCAACATAGTACTAATTAGTACTACAACTAGCAAATTCTACGCAGGCGAAACCGCGGGCAACAACTTTTTATTGATAATCCCCGCCCCCCCAAAAAACTGACTGATAAAAGAAACTGTAATAGCATCGTGGCCGTTCTTAAAAAAATATGCTTCAATTCAATACATATTGAGCAGAACACAGTGCTGGACTATGCACATGAGGAAGAAGGGCTTAACATAAGCTTATCTAAAGAGGACCAAAATAGAGGGAATTCACCAAAATCTGGATGTTGCTTCTTCCGTGATAGTTTAAAGGAAAACCATATGATGTATTGATGAAAATTCTTGATAAACTGAATCGAAAAACCACCAAATTTGCATCAAAAATTATACCTCTCGTTGAGTTCGTCGCGAAGTTTCATACTAAAATAGTGCCTATCAAGAGGACCAACCTAGAAGGAGGGTCTCTGAATATTCGAGGTGAACAAATACAATAATTGTTGGGGAAGGGGAACGTTTATACAGTATATAAAAGCAGAGGTAGTATTCATTCAAACAGGCTAGTTGCACCTAAAGAAAGTCATGGATGCTGAAATCAGATATGAAGTACTAGCTACTCAATGGTGGATTAGCCAAGGATCTTCGGTTTGGTGGCCAAGTATGAAAGTAGCTAGGGTGTAAGGCATGCTTTACCATTACTATATTTCAATAGGGCTGAAAAATCGGAGACAAAGCAACAAAGGGATAAAGATAGCCTGTCATATAGCACGATACACTGAATTATAAGTGGCAAGCAATTTTTTGACAACCAAAATTATTTCAAGAAGAAAATCCAGTTCAAAACCTATCAAAACAGCATCCCAGTTATCAATATAGACTTTTTGTAAAGACTATTAAATAACTTCTATGGTTTTAGAAATATAGTTGAATAGGAAGTTAGTTGGAACTGTATACACCGCCTACCCAGTAGATTTGACAAAAAAATACTTGATAACTTGAATTTCTAGATCTGTTGATCCAATTTTCTACATGAAAATCTTGTTAATATCGAAATTATCATAAGATATCGTCTATTGACAGTTTTTCATTACCTCACAGAACAAAAGTAAATATCGTCTTCTTTTCATTGGTGTAATTTATAAAAGCTACCCTGCTTCAAATATCACTGAAAGTAACATTTTTATATGATTGACTACATATAACATTCCTTAAGGTACGAGAAATACATTATTAAAATCTTTATTTTCATTCTGTGACGAATTATTCCTAAGCAGTGAAATATAAATAACACAGAGCCAAATAAACAAAAAAATACCAGAAAGCCAAAGAAGCAAACATAAATCAAGGCGGCCACTAGGTTAGAGTTTTCAATATTTTCAATAAAAATTTTGGAAAAGATGTAATTTGATAAGTGTGAAAAATAAATAATCTATCATGCATTCAGACAACCGACTAAAAATTTAGGCATCATTATATTTTGAAAAAACTCAACTGATACTTCAATTTGGAATACTCCAGAAAAATATACCTATGCAATACAAGTCGAATAGACTGCTAGAGTTTGCTGGTCAATCACTGTCTAATAAAGCTCACTACTAGGAATAAAACAAAATTTTTACATGCAAATTTTCGGTCACAAATCATATTTTTTTCTCACAAAATATCTTTTATACTTTCCAACATGCACCATTCAAACTAAACAGAATGCTATCTCCCAAACCTAACATAACATTTATTGAGAGGTATGTGAACAAAAAATAAGATTAAGCAAATAATCTTTCGAGAATGATTGTATGTACCTCTCAACACGTCATGGAGAATAACTAAATATTTCTGGTTTATAAAATGATAATAGATGCAACCAACAAAACAAAAACATCAAGAAGAAGCATAACATGTTTTGCGTTAACACAAGAGCAATGCGGAAAATCTTTGAGAGTTCTTGCCTTTTCAGACTCCTGTAGTCCAACCGAAGAGAAAAATGGAAAAATAAATAAGTGTTAGCAATTGTACGATAAGAATAACGTCAATAGGTGCTTCAAGCAGATGATAGAAATCATAACTTGTTTGACAGTTCAGAAATACATTGAGTTACACATTTCAATAGTTCCATTATAATTGCTATCATCAAATTTGAAAAGGAAGAATATGATTGTATAAACAGCTGAAATACTCCTTTTATGTAGACTGCTGAATTGACTTGGTACATGAAATATATATTTTTTATACTTGTGATAAATAAATGTACTGACCTGTTGAGAGCCTCAACCTTTACCATATGAGGATCAACTTCATCCTTGAAGTTCTTGAGTTGGTTGATCTGTTTCTTCACAGCATCAATATCAGTTCCGAGTGGACCCAATTTTTCGAATTTTCTTTCAGCTTTATCCAAGAATTCGAGAAGATTCTGAAAATTCCTGAATTTAGTTGAAGTTCCTCAATAAGAGTAAGAAGAACTCATCACTCTTACCACTAGCATTATACTCACCTCTAAGGTTTCGTGGAATTCCATTGCTTTCTCCATGGCATCAATGAGGTTCTCCTCGCGTTTCGCGTAGAGAGCAGTAATGTTATCCCAGGCATTGTCCAAATCTTCAATATGCTTTTTGACTTCAGGCTTGTCAGGCTCTCCGCATAGTTTCATTAGTTTTTCTCCGGAACTCCTCACTTTATCCACATCCGGCTTGGTTTGATCGATTTCTTGCCTGATCTCCTGCAGAGCTACTTGCTGTTCTTGTATGGCTTTCGGCTCGACAGCTGGAGGTTCCTGCGATACCAAAGAATCTTCAAGATCCTTGAGAGTGACCATAATTGCGTGGAGCTCCTTCCAGAATTTCTGGGCGGCATCCAACGCATCGTCCAAGGACCTTCCGCGATCCTGAGTAGCTTTCTGTACATCATCCCAGAGATTTTTCAGTTTATCGAGCTTGCGTTTGATATCTTTGATGGCGGGATCGGCTTTGTTGCCCGCTTTGCTGATGACGTCGTCTGCAGCACGTTTAACAGCCGCGTACGCTTCCTTCCTCTTATCCAGATCACCGGCAAGGTTGTCGTTGTCCTCTATCTGATCCTTAATTTTAGGAACGTGAGCAGAAACAGGTTCTAGGTGGTTAACTTGATCAGCTGTGTTGGAAAGGGCTCGTAACATCCCCTCGAGCTTATCTGAAAATTTGGAGCTCTCTTGTAGGGCTTGCTCCAGGGCCTGTTGTCGCTCACGGAGTTCTAACCTGAGTGCTCCGTACCTGGCGTTGTCGCTATCTAGCAACTCCTGTACTTTGCTTCCGTCGTCTTCATTGCATAGCCGGATGAGTGCTTCTCCAGTTTTATTGAGCTTGTCGACGAGAGGTTTGTGCTCGTTGATTGACTGGAGGAACAACTCGTTTCGGTCCTGCTGCTGCGCTATGATGTCAGGCCTCAACGCCGGCATAGTTAGCATGGACACCTGCTCCTCCATGTCTGCCAACCACGTGGCTAGCACGTTATGCGTATCGTGGAAATGTTCTGCTAGTGGTAGGGCTTGTTCCAACACTCCCAACCTATCCGAGCTCAAACCAGAAACGATGTCCATGGCTTCACGAAGGTCATCCATTTTCTCGCGGATGAATGAAGTATCGTCGCTTGGCGGGGTCTCCCGCAAGACTTTCTTGGCAGTTGAGAGCACGTCACGCACCCTGCCCTTTTGGCTGGAGATGTCGTCGTTGAGCGCTTTGTGTTCTTTCAGTTGGATCCTGATCAGATCTGGCTCCGCAGAGGGTTTTTCGGCATCTCTTAGCTGACCGTCGACTTCCCTGAACCATTCTAGTAGCTCGTCAATATCTGCGGTGACTTCAAGAGCCCTCTGCTTACCCAGGTGGATTCTTTCGGCCCGCCTTTGTATTTGCTCAGCGATGGCGTCAAAGCGTCTGTTGTCTCGCGTAACTAAGCCTTCGATGGTCGCAGCGCCCTCTCCCGGGCTAGCTTGGCACAACTGTGGTCCCAGAATGTTTACGGACTCCAGTACAGGTCTTAGTTCCTGGAGATCTACTTCTAGCCGGGCGATATCTCCTTCGTACGGTTCGGCGGACTGCAGAATCGACTCCGCGCCCTGCATCCAATCTACTAATCGGTTGTGGTTGACGTGGAACTTCTGAACCAGCGGTAGCATTGTTTCTGCTTGTTTGAGCAGCTCAGCCGCTTTAGTCGTGAGGTCGTTGTATCTGCGCTGCAAGGAATCTAGCTTATCTTTAAGCTGCAAAGCCTCGTCTGAGGAAATGTGTCTCATAAGTTCAACCCCAGCATCTACGGTGCCATCTATGTCAGTTTGTCGACCAGCTATGTCTTCGGACAAGTTTGTTAAGTCGTCCATCTGCTCAAGTAGCTTCTCGTTGTGGACAGCTAGAATTTTGTATCTCGCAAGCCTTTGCTCCATCTGATCCATCCAGACGGCCAAATCTTGGTAGGTCAAGACGAGATGTCTAAGACCTTGCCTTGAGGCTGTTAATAACTGGCCTATATTCTCGCTGGCTTCCACTAGGATGCCATATCTGTCAGTGGCTTCTTGTAGCTTGTCGGCTAGCCCTGCGGCTTCATCATCTCCGACTAGAGACATCAGATTTGATGCGATTTCGGTGAGTTCTTTGAAGTCTGGTTTCTTATCCAATATATCGTTGTGTAGAGCGTCGTGTTCTCGTATTCTTTGTTGAATCTTTTCTTCATCTGTTGGTACGAGCTCCATATCCTTGACTTTTTTCTCCGAGCGGTCCAGCCAATCCTGTAAGGGAATCAACTTGTCCTGGAATTCTTTGGCAACCCGCATGGCTTGTTCCAAGTCCAAGGTACGTTGTTGTGCCCCTTCTGTGAGTGCATCGAAGCGACCTATTAGGTCCTTCAGTTGTTTTTCGATGGCTTTACGTTCTGCAGGTTCTGCTTCTTTAGCAATATCGTTCCCCATGTTAAATAGCGATGTCATAGAGTTTTGCCTGTCGAGTAACATCTTCTTCAAGAACTTCTGCTCTTGCAGTTGGGCCTTGACCACCTTGTAGTCTGCTGATGGTGGCTTTTGATTCGCAACCAACTCTTCAGTGTCAGTTAACCATTTGGCTAGACCGTCCAGAGCTTCTTGGAACTTGCCTGACTGCAGCAAGCCGATATCTAGCCTTCTCTCTCTGTCGTTAATTTTTTCTTTGAGATCGTTCCAAAGCCCGTTCATTTTCTCCAGGTCCTTCTCGAGAGCGGTAGTGTTGATGCCTGGGGCTGCAGATTGGATGAGTCCCTGACCCACTTTGTTGACCTCATCGATTTGTCTACCCAAGGGTTCGATGTGGCCGGCAGTGAACTTCTTGAAGTCTTTTTGTTGTGCTCTTATAGTATCGACCTCGGAAGCGACTGGCTTGAGTTTACGAAGTTCTGATGCGGCATTTTGTATGCCATCTATAGCGTTCGCGTGGGTAATGTAAAATCCTTCTAGCTTCTTCAACGCTCCATCGAGTTCTTTTTCTCTATTGAGTGCACGGTCATCTAACTTACCGAGTAATTTTTTGAGCGTGTCTACCTGTTGTCTTGTTTGGGCCGTATCCGGAGCAAATCCGCTGTCTACAAGCCTCTCGCCGGATTGAATTGCATCAGTCAAGTCGTCAGTGGCTTTGTTGATTTTGCCGATAAATTTGTTGACGTCATCAATTTGTCCACGTACCGTCTTAACGTCTCTACCGGGTGGTCTCATGTTGTCCAACTCAGACTCCAAAGCAGAGAGGTCTTGGGAAATGCCCTTCACTTGATCATTGAACTGAGTCACCGCAGTAGCGGCGGATTGTAAGTCCGAGCAACGGTCGTCGAGTTTGCTGGCTAGCTCATCAATACGATCTCCCAAACCGTCAACTTCATCTTTAAGGTGTACCGCGTCGATGCCGTTCTCTCCAGCCTCATTGCACAGATCGTCAGCCTGTTGACGAACGACTTGCAGCGGTTTCTTCAGCTTGGTCGTCTCTTCTCTGAGTGCTTTTATTCTCTCGAGCAACTTTGGATCTCGGGCTGCTCCTCCAAGTGCGTCGTGTGACGCCAATTTGTCTTCGCACCGCTCCAAGCTGTGTTGAAGGTCTCTCAAATTCTCGCCAAAGTTTGCTAGTTTTCTTGATTGGTCTTCGAGAGCTTGGGTTCTCAGAATCAAGTCATTGTTAAGCCTATCCCATCTATCTTTAAGATCAGCGAGTTCGTTCTTGACGTCATCTTTGTCTATATCGCAAGCGCTCAAGAAAGACTCCCCTAGAGACTTGGTGTTTTCGTAATCTCCGGACTTCTTCCACACTTCGTTTCGGAACGTTTGCAGCTCCTTTAGCTGCTTCTCGATGTGTTTACGTTGGAACGATGAAGGCTTGAGAGTGTCCAGCTTATCCTCGGCCTGTCTTAGCCAAGGCAGGAAGGTTTCCAGAGTCTTGTAGTACTTACGGCAGTGCTCTTTGCAGGTTTGCAACCTGGTGTGCCTCTCCAAAGTTTCTTTGCGCAGCTTCTCCCAGTTCTGGTTGATCTTGTCTAGGTCTCTCTGCAGAGATCTCGTATCGGTTCTGTTATTCCTACTTAGAACGTCTCTGCCCTTGTTCAGGAGCATGATGACTTCGTGTTCTCTAGCAAGCACGTCCCTGTAGATAGGTTCGTGCTGCGTGACTTGTTGTTCCAGTACGTCTCTATTGGCTGATATTAGGAATTTTTCTGATAATGATCCAAGCTCGTCCGACAACCATCCTAGTGTCTTGGCGCAAGACTCTTCGAACTGACGCCCATCTCTGATAGATCCTTCAATCTCGGCCTTCTTGTGGTCCAGTTTTCTTTGCAGAGCGTTGTATTGTCTTCCAACCGATGCCAGTTTGGCTTGGATATCGGCTCTGGAAGCAGGATCACTCAGCACGTCGCAGAGCTGTGCTCCGTTAGCTTCTAAATCAGTTAACAGAGGGCGTTGTCCCTCCAGCTGTCGTTCGAGATTCTCCACTTTCCGTAGTTGTTCTTCGGGGTCTTTGTCTAATGGTAGTTCATCCAAGTTGTCGGATATTCCCTGTAACGCGTCTCTTAGTCGCGTGAGTTGAGCGTCGAATTCTCTGCTGGTGTCTGCTGCCGCGCCGAGTGAATCTGCACGTTCCTCCAATTTGCCTAGTAGGTCCGCCCACTTTTGTTGAACGGCGGCTAGCTTCGAGTTAATCCTCTGGTGATCAGGAGATTTGAGGTCCAGGTAACCTAAGACGTCATCGCCGACGTCAATGAGATGCTGCAACTGAGGCTGTTGAGTGCGGAACTCCTCGCGAAGCACTTGCACTTGCTGTACCTGTGACTGCACCATGCGAGAGTCACTAGAAATTGGTCCTAAAACGGTTAACATCCTATCCTTAGAGCCCAACCAGGAGGTCAAAGAATCATGGATATCGTGGAACTCCTTCATGTCTTCCATGAATTTGATGCGGTTCTTCAAGTGGTCGTTTAAGCTCTTCCAATGCGAAACTACATCTTCTAGTTCGTCGTTCAAGTTATCTGAACCAATCGCACCAGGCTTACGCCTGAGCAGGTCTTTTATTTGGATCTTGGTGGAATCCAGCAACGACTGCTTTTCGTACATTTCTTCCAACACGTGTTTAATTTGTTTGTTGAGTTTGTCAGCTTCGTCTTTGGTGCTGGGTACTGTGTCTTTGGGAAGCTGTCTTTGGACTTTGTCGAGAAAACCGCTGAGGATCCTGAGATTATCCAGTTGCTTCTTGACTTCATCGCGTACCGAGTCGATTTCGGACTGCCTGTCGTTGATTTTAGCGCCTAGCAAAGAATACCTGTTGTTTATTTCAGAGAGTTGTTGTTGAACCGGTGACAACTCTTCAAGATGGAAGCCGTCCTGGCTGGATCTGCGCGAGGAGAAGCCACTAGAACCTCCTGGAGATAGCGGTGACAGTACTTTCGTAGGTGATGGTGACCGACCGTTTCTAGATGGCAATTTTCCAGGAGCTGGAGAGGTACGCTTAGTAGGGCTGTAAGCTTTTCGCCTGGTAGGCGACTCTGGCCTATCGGCCCTCATCAAATTATCGTATATGGTGCCGACGTCGTTGATTTTGTCGATGATAGGGGAGTATTCTTTGTACTCCTTGACAATCGGTTTGAGCTCTTCGTTTTGCTTCTTTAGAGTTTCCAGATGCACAGCGACCATTTCTAGCCGCGTGACTTTCAATTCCATTTTGTTGAGCCACTCGTTCACTTGGGTCCTCAATGTTTCGTAAGACTTGTTATGCTCTGCGCGTAGACTTGATAGCCTGGCCTTTTCTTCGAGTAAATGCTCCAGTTCCTTCCACTGGGTTTCAAGCAACTTGACGCGGTCTCTCACGCTGGCCGTATCGGTGACGTCTCTCTTGTTGAGGAGTTCTTTGCCGATTTTTACGGTTTCTTCGTACATGTGTCGGTTTTCGTCCCGATTAGCGGCGATTTTCTTCATCTGGTTGACAAACTCGTCTGCGGGTAGCTTGCTCATATCTTTCGACTCTATGATATCCATGACGCTGGTGTACCAATCTCCGAACTTGACTGCCTGATTACCGAACACTCTCAGGTCTTGGTTGGTTTCTTCCAGAAACACCCCGCGATTCTGAGCGCGGTCGAAGAGTTTCTCGAATCTCACCTTGACATCGTTTAGTTTTCCTTCTATTTTCTTGGCAACTCTCGCGTTGCTAGTCGACACTATCAGCTCGTTGGCGGATAAGTATATAGAGTCAATGGAGGATATATGGATGTCTACGTCGGCTTGGAATGCGCGATGGTCTCTCAGTTGTTCTTCCAGGCGTTCTTTGATTAGCGACGCCGGTTTCTGCATGTTCTTGAACTGGTTCTCGGCCTGATTCAACCAGTCGATGATGCCGTCTAGGGCGTCTTGGACGCCTTGCGATTGGACGAGGGCTGTTTCCAGATCCTGGCAGCGATTCGCGATGGCGCTGCTCAGTTGGGTATATTTGTTTTCCAGAGTTTTGATCGGTTCCTCTAGTCGAGCTATTTCCGAGGGAGATATCTGGCCTTCAAGAGATATGAGGAGAGAACTGGTGGCCTGTGGAGAGGATGAGAATAAATTGGTGAAGGTGATGACTTGATAACGATATCATCAAACACACTGCCTACTACAGGGTGGATAATGAAAACGAAACGAAGCCGATTACTCTTAATCGGTTTTTGGAAAAAAATCCGTCGATTTTTATCTTGGTGGGAGATACTTTTAGGCGGATTTTAATTTTATCACTTCACCCCTTTGGTTGAATACGATTCAGCCCTTAAATCCAGAAAGGGATTAGGAGTCAAGTGATAAAACATTGAAAAGAGCATAGATTTTTCTTTTCAACATTTTCTAGATATATCTAAAGCAAATTAACTTCAAACGTTCACGAAACGAAAAAACTCCAGTAATATACTATAGTTTGACAATTTGATGTTGTTTATTCTGAAGTTTCTACGGTTTGAGTCTTTTATACAACACAAATAGTTATTTTCACAACTAATAAACTCCGAAGTAGTAACAGCGGATTTTTAGACCACCCCCACTTCTCCAGTTTTTCCGTCATCCACTTGATCAATCAGAAGCTACCGCGCGCACAGCGGGAAATTCAAATTGTTCTTTCTCAAGCCTCGAGATGGGACCTCGAATTAGGATAAGGTACCCCCGAAAAGATTTAGGCGAAATATCTCCAAAACCTGTTGGGTTTCGAAATAGGACCTTGACTTGGACCTCGAATTGGAATGAGGTACTTCAAAAATGTTTAAGCCACGATTGGGACACTTATGTGGTTTTGATCATTGAATCGGTCTTCGAATAAGTCCTCGATTTTTTCATTGAATTGACCCAAAATAGTAACATGAGGTTGCTTTTTAGTAAATTACATGAATAAAACCAATTCATTAACGGCGTATTCTATTGACCGTACTGTAGTTACATTTTTTTTTATTTCCACTTCTTACAGTAAAATATACTTGAAGTATTTCTCCCTCAAAATGAAAATCGAGAAATCCAGATGCGAAGTTGGCGTTATTTCACTTCAGGCGGACCCTGCTTAACTAACTGTTAAAAGTACCTTCGAAAATTCCTCATTATCACTCTTATTGAGCTGCTACCACATGAAAAACTAATTAAACTACTGTTTTGGCTAAAATCGCGACGACTATTGGGCGCTATTTATCTATCACACCCAGTTGATTCAAATCGAAACTTACCTGTTTGGCGTTGTCAACCAGCCTTCCATTAGCGACGAACTCGTTGTTGAGAGCCTTGGCGCTCTGTAGCTGATCCTCAACCGCTTTCGGATCTCCGGCGATCGGATCGTTCAGCAGCTGTTTCGCTCTTGGTTCCGCGTCTCTGAGCCAAGCCTTGGCTTTGTCTAGAGCGTCAGAATACTCTCTTTGGCGTCCACCCACACCAGAAAGGCGATCAGAAAGGTTGTTGGCGCGATGCAGGAGGTCGCGGTATTGCTGGGTGACCAAAGATACTTCGCTGCGTACGGGCGAGTCTTGGGACGAGTAGGGTTCTATGTGAGGCAGACGTGAGGGAAGGGTGGTACGGAAGTCATTGAGGATGTTGAGATATTCCTGGAGAAAAAACAGAGTTCAGATAACATTGCGGTTCAGTCAAAATCTTACTTGATTGGAGTAGGTCCGGATCCCTAGATCAAGTTTTTAGCGGCGGATCCTGAACTAAATTTCTCTTATCAAATAGCTTCATGAACTCTCTAGTAGGAATGAACCCTTCATTCTAGAAATGACAAGTTATCCATTTTGCGAAAGTTTGAAAAATCTGTTTGAAAATCTGTTTTCCGTCAACTAGATGCCGCTCATTTATAAAACAGAATCCTCAGGAGCGGAAACATCTACGAGCTAAAGATTAACGGGGTCTTGTGATGTATATAAATTATTCATGAAGGAGGACATTTAGGCCAAAATAGAACTATATAAAGAAAACGTTCGAGATTTGTTTTGAGGGAAGCATACGCTATGCTCCACCACAATAAATGAAGACCGTTAACCATTGAAATAAACCAAAAATCTTGGATCGTCTCAAGGAAATTTCCAGACATTTTATGATAGAATGCAAGATAAATGACGGCAGACTCAAAATGTACAGTAGATTCCACAAAATGGTTCGAGTCCACGGTTTTACCCTTCACAAAAGCAATGTTTTAGCCAATATAAACCCAACATAAGTTACCTTTCCTTCGTCGACAAACTTCTGTGCAGACATTGTGATGAATCTCAGATCCGCTTGATGGGCTATCACGTCTCCAACGAACTCCTTAGTACTATCGGTACTAGAATCCAGATTCTGCAAATCGCTCAAAGACCTCTCCTTGTCTTCCAGAACTCTCCTCGCCTTGCTCAACCACGTCGAAAAAACGCTGAGCTCGCCTTTGAGCTTAACCAGTTCATCCCTAGCAGCGAGCAACCTTCTAAGGAGCTTCTCAGTGCGATCACCAGCTTTGTCATAACGCGTTTTGAGGTTACGTCCGCTCTTTTCTAGAGCAGAAATTTCGCTTTTGGATAGAACGTCTCCTGCTGTCAGAACAAGTTGCCTCACTTGGTCTCCGCAGTAGGAAACCTGGCCAGAGTGTTGTTCCAGGTCATCGCGGATCTGTTTCGTGGTGTTGATTTGATTGCGAAGTTCCTCTTCCACTTCGTGGATGACGTCTTGGTTCGCGATCCGGTCCTCTATTTCGTCTATCCAGCGGAGGAGTTTTGACAAAGTGTCGTCGCATAGTTTGTATTTTTCTTCGACTGCTTGCTGGAAGTTCAGTAGAGAGTTAGTTCAGAATGGGGTTTGGGGAATTGTTAAAAGGTTTTACTCTACCGGAGAGAGTCGGGGGTAGTATGGATTAACAGATGAGAATGCACAATAAAGCTGAAGTGAAGAAATATTTATTTTATCAATTTTGATAGAAAGGTATATTTCGGAGATTTTCTATAAGCTTTTTCTACTGAATGATCTCATTATATGAGGAAAAAAACTGAAATAGTAACATCTCCCCCCATTATGTCCAAATACAAATTATAACAATTTTTGGTAGCGTATTTGGAAATATCTAAGACTTTCTTAGATAAAATAATATTTATAGTGACATGCATAAGAATTTTAGTAAACTAAGAGTATATACGATAGAGTTACGATAAGAAGTAAATCAATTTGAATGTATCTCTGAATGATTAACTATGAATTAATTAATGGAAAGAAGATGTTTTGGCTTTCTATTTCTCCATCTTTATACAAAAAATGTGCAAATTTTCCGTTTGCTACTTGTTCATAACATTTTCACACAAAAAAACCGGCAATACTGAGTAGACCCCCACATTCTGTTGGTTGAATCAATTATCAGTGTGTATCAGCAAAGTTGACGCGTTCAACAACTTTCAATGTTGTCATTGGATTATTGATTCCTCAAAATGAGCTTTGCCTTCTAGTACACTCTGGGGCTGAAAGTTTAATATTCAATAAGGATATATTCACTTCATGAAAGGCCAGAATACTCAAATGATTTGAGTATTTTCCTTGTGAGGGTATACTACTATGTCAGTGTTCAAGTATCAGAGTCATTTTGATTTCTATAAAACACCCTTATTATGGAGTGCAAGGCACTATATTGCAGAACTTGCAGAACTATAAAAAATCTAAAACTATTTAAATTAACTCAGGCCTTTTGAATAAGGAACCATATCCTTGGAAACGTATTACCTAGTGGCTTTGACAAAATGAGGTTATGCACACGAACCATTGTGCCACTTGTGTACTTTATACATTCAAAGATCGAAAAGCTTTATTGTACACTCTAGAGACTGACTCAAAAGCATAAATAACACTAGACCAGTAACTAAAAGTTTGATCGACATTATTTTAGAGTTGAGCTCCTTATTGTTATTCTCTTCGGGTCAAGTATTCATCAGCGTTTGAGTTGGTCTTCTGATAATCCTAATTGTTGTATTGGATTTGTGGATTGTAGAAACGTATCTCAATCATTACAAAAAGTTTTAGACAATACAGGCACAAACATAGCACTTTCGGCATAGGAGCTAAGAACCCTAAACCTATCACATGCACTCACAACCACACATAGAAGAAAAAGGTTAGTGAAACAAAAAAACAAAATAAAAATGGCGATGTTACCTATCATTTGAACCTGTGAACAGATAAGTGTAACAGCACAATGATTAGAACAAAACTTCAGAGTGAATTCACCTAATAAAATACAACAGAGCATCACATTGTGAACGTTTTTTCCATTAACGTTACATTATATTATAACGTTAATAAATAATAGGACATAGGATAAGTTATTAATTGGACATAGCCCTCGAGAAATTGGCAAACCATAGACACGTGTTTCAGGCTTTGGTCCATCGTATGATGACTTCGTACATGTGTAT